>PVHT020000046.1:7313874-7369006 GCA_004024745.2 Catagonus wagneri
CCCCCCCCAAATCCTCGTCTGGATGCCGGACCCTGCTCCTCCCCTCCACTTCATCTCTCCACGGAGTCCTTCCTGTCCCCATCCATGTCTGCCCCATAGTTATTGCCTTTCCCCGCGTCGGTACCCAGACCATGCTTCCCCTCTTATTTCTGTCCTGATCGCCCCCTCCCCCATATCTGTCCGGAGTCCCGCTATCCCTTGCCAATCTCTGCTGCAAGTCCCCTCCCCCTCAGCCTGGACTTAGGGCCGTGTCCCCCATGTCTGCTCCAAGCCCCCTCCCCTCCAGCTGGGATCTCGACTGGCCCCACGTCCCTGCCTCCCTTGTCCATCTTTGGTCGGAGACTCTGTCCATCCCCCATTCCTCTCCTCCCACCCCCGGGATATAGAGCCGGGCACCAAACGCACCCTCCCGCAGCCCCGGGAGCTGTCATGATGTGTGTGGGGGGGAGCGCGTTGAAGGCTGTGAAGTTGGCGGCCACTCCCGCAGCCGGCTGGGTCCGAGGGAAGTCCTCCGCGCCACGGCCAGTGCAGAGCAGGCGAAGGGTCTGGTGCCCGCGGGGGGAGGGGCTCCCGGGCCGAGAGATGCTGCCCGCCTGCCCGCCTCGCCAGCTGCCGGTCGGGCCCCTGGGCGTCCTCTGGCGCCCCCTGCCCGCAGCCCTGGACCCGCCGCCCCTTTTCCTCCCGCGGGCAACCCTAGGTTTCCGCAGCCCGAGTAGCAGCAGTGGCTGCAGGATCGGCGCTGGCAAGTCCCTGGAGAGAGGAGATTGGTGGGCGAGGCCGGGTGCCCCCTCGTGCTAGCCATGCCGGAACAGTCTTGGTTGTCTGGCCATATGCTCTGGGGATGGGGCGTGGGGTGGGGGTGGAGGGCTTATCCCAGGAGCCCTTTGAGCCATCAGGCACAGGTCAGCAGGACTGGTCCCTGGATTTGAGATGGTCTGGCTGGGCTCCTCTGGTCTTGGGCAAGCGTCCCCAGGGAGTCTCTCTGTCTGCCTCATGGCAGTACCCACTCGGTGGGGGTGGGATGGGGGCAAAAGTGGGCTCTGTCTGGCTTGGGCATGGAGTAGGCAATAGGGGAGTCCGCCTGGTCCTGGGACAGAGCGGGGACCTGGGGAGCATTCCCCCATCTGCCTCAGGGGTGAGGGTCAGTGTGGACTGTAGAGGGTATGCCCTGGTTATGATGGGACACGAGGAACGGTCTTCCCTGGACCAATACTGCCAGAGATTTGCCCCTCCTCTTCTCTGCCTCCTCTTCTCCTCCTCCCCTCTTCTTTCCCCCTCCCCCATCATTCTTCAGAAAGCCATAGGTCCAGCCAGGGGTGGGTGGGTGTGGTAAGCCTACCTGTAATCCAAAGAGAGGTCCCAGCTACTCTCTGCCCCCCACCCTCCTTCCCAACCTCCAGGTAATGGAGCTGAGTAAGGAGGTAGGAACTCAGCTTTTGATTGGATGGCCTAGACTGGGAAGCTGCGTGACCTGGGCAAGCCGCATAACCTTTCTGAACCTCAGCTGGCCCTCCATAAAATGGGTCAGTGATACCTGCCTCATATAGTTGCTTGGAGAAATGATACTAGGTTGTTTGTATAGAGTGGCACCTAGTAATGCTCAACAATATAGGCGTGTTGGGCTGTTTCTCTTCAAGATCAGACCCCCCTCCAGTCTACTTCTAATCCCAGAGTAAAAATGCAGAACGGGTTCTAGGGACATCGCTCCAACTTCCAGGATAATAAAGCAGAAGATGGCTTCAGATCCAGAATGGGTCCAGGGAGCCTGCGACTGTTAAGTCTCCCCCCGCCCTTAGCCCTGGCCACAGAGGCATCGGTAAAAGGCCAAGGCCTCTGAGATCCTGGTTCAAGTGCAGAGACTGGGGAGGTGGAAGAACTCAAGTCAAGGTCCCCAAAGGTAGGCTCCCTCTTAGGAGGGCTCAAGTGGGAAATCCCAGAGGAGCACATAGGGCTCAGAAGAGCCTCCATTCGCCCCCCCCCCCCCCCCCCCCCCCCCCCCCCGCAGGAGAACCATCAGGAACTTTCCAGGGAACTTAATGCTCCAGGTCAGAGTTAGAGGGTGACCTGGCAGAGGGCCCCCAAGAGTTTGAAGAAACCTGGCTTTGGCAGGCAAAAGGGGAAGAGGAGGCTCGAATTAGTGGCGTTCTGCTGGGCTGGAAGTCCTCTGAGTAGTGTGGCTGGGCCTGGGTCCCAGGGGGGAGTGGTAGCCTCCCAGCCTCCCTTGCCTGCTGGGGCAGCCCTGACACTGGGGAACAAAAGCTTTCGGTTCCTGTAGCAACGGGGCTCCAGCTGCTGCAAAGTTCCGGGGAGGCGGGCGGAGGGCGGCTGAGTCACCGCCCCCCCCCCACCGCCCCGCACGGCACCCCCCACTCCACGCAGGTGGCTGGGAGCTGCATACCTGTGGCTTGCGGAAGCCTCCGGGAGTCCCCTCCCCAGACAGAGGGACACTCTGCCAGTCGGAGAGGGAGGGGTCGCCCTGGGGGAGGTTCCCCCCGGGGGAGCTTCGCCCCCTCCACTCAGCCTGGCCCACCTCTCGGTGGAGGGCCTGCGTCCTCCTGGGTGCCAGTGCTCCCGGTAGAGGGGTTCTTGAGGACCCTGCCCCCCCCCACCAGCGGGTGTGAGGGCGAGAGTCCTTGAGGCCCTGCGTGGGGGTCCCCGCCCGCATGTCTGTCTGGCCTCCACCGCGCAGTGAGCCCCCGGGAGGCGGAGGGTGAGTGACGGGCTAGCGAATTGGAGCTGCCAGGTGGATAAAGGCGACGGATGTGCGCGCCGATGAGCCCCTCCCCCGCCTCCCCGCCCCTCCCCCCGCCCGTGGCAGGGGGAGGGGCGGGGGGGGCTCCTAGGGAGGATCGGGTGGATCCCAGAGACCCAGACCTTGCGCTGAGGTACCCCTCCCCGCCGCCCTGCGCTCCAGGCCCCTCCCACCCCAGTCTTGACCCTTCCAGTTGCTAGAAAGACTCGGATTCCCTCACTGGTGCAGAAGGGAAGCCCAGCCTGTGGGGTCTGGGAGGAAGGTGGCCTGAGTGTGCTTGGGCAGAGGGTGGGATTCTCAGGTTTGGGGGCGGGCGTGAGGCGAAGGGCGCAGGTGACCGGAGGAAGAGGGGGGGTGTCCCTGAGACTGAGATCACTTCAACCAGCCTCCTCATCCAGGGAGGTCCCGAGGGAAGTGGCCTTGCGGTTAGCTTCTCCATCGACCTCCTGACCCAGGAAGTTCTTCCTCAGAGCTGATGCTGTACACCCTCCTCTCTAGCTCTGCATGGAGTTTGCGGTTCTCCTGGGCTTGCGGTTCTCCTGGGCTTGCAGGTGGCAAAGCTATTCTGAGGTTTAACCTAGAGAGCCTTCAGAGGCAGTGACCACAACCTCGGCAGGAAAGAGGAGAGACTCCGTGAGGTTCTGAGAAAGGAGGGAGGGGAAAGGATGGTGCCAGGGCTCTCCCTGTGCCAGGTTCTGTGCTGGGAACGCACCAGGAAGTGGAATGAGAAGGTGTGTACAGTCCTGAGAGCAGGGATCCTGTCTCCACTTCGCAGAGGCAGGAGCTGTGGCTCAGGAGGCTAATCACACCTAATAATCCCCTGAGCTGCCTGAAAGGCAAGGCTCCCTCTAGGTCCCTCCCCAGGGGAGCCTGTCTCTGATCCAGCATGGAATTGGGCTCCTTGCCTTATTTTGTGGATGGGGAGTGATTTGTTATGAGGCCCCTAAAAGGTCTTATGTCGCAGCAGGAACAATGAGCGTCGTACACACTTGGGAAGAAATTCCAGAATTGCGGTGAGGGGGCGTCGGAAGGAGACTTAGTTGAGGAGGGGGCTTGGCCAGAGTTTAGAGATGGCTCAGTTCTGGAGAAGCCAGGCTGTGGCTCTGAATGATATGGACCTCAAGCTTCTTGGTGGGTTGGAGCCATGGAGTAGGGAGCAGCGGAGGCTCAGGCAGGGCCGGGGGTTCCGAGTCCTCAAGGAAGGAGCTGCGAGTCAGAGCCTGCCTGATACTTAGCTGTCATATGCTGAACTTCAAAGAACCAAATACCTGTGTGTGTGTATTCACACTAGAGAGTATGTTTGCATCTCAGCGCATGTGTATGAGCATCTGGCTCTTTACAGCCTTGTAGCAGTGAGTATGTGCATTTCCCGTGCATGGAGTTCACTCATCTGGTTGACACCCATCTCTGTGCCTGTCTGTGTGCATGCGTAACTCTTTACGTGCAGAATGCCCGGCTCCACGTGCATCTGTGCATACACGCTGTTGTGTCTACAGGCCACAGGGATGTCCATGCCCACACATGCTGGTGTATTTGTGCGTGGAGATTCCCTGCCCTGCTCTAAGTGGGGGAGGCCAGGCCAGTTATAATGAGCCCCCTCCTCCCCTCCGCTGAGCTGCTGCCATGGCCTGACTTTTGCAGCCTGCTTAAAAATAATTGGGGGCAGCGGGGGGACTGGATGTCACTCATCATCAGCTGCTGGCTTGGCTGGTGCCGCGGCAGGCTTGGCGAGCCAAAGAGTTTGGGTCAGACCTGTGAGGTGGGGAAGGCCAGGGATCTAGTCCCTTTCTCAGCTCTGGGGCTTGGGGGGTGGCAGTGGAGACTCAGTTATCCTGGTTTCTGTTGAGTAACTCCAGGAGGACCTTTGGAAGGTGATGGGTTGGCTCCTCCCCAGTAAATGGCCTTGAGCCTGCCCCACCCCCCACCCCCAACCCCTGTGTGGCCCAGGAGGGGCAAGTGTGTGTTTGTGGTTGGGGCTTGGGCCTGGCTCAGAATAGCAGCATGTGGGATCTGGGGCAGTGAGGCACTCCCCTCCGTGCTGCATGGGGATTGGAATTCTGGGGTTCTAATTCCTGTCCCTCCCTTCCTGCCTCTGGCCACTGTTTAGATTCCTGAACAGCCACGGGAAAACCTGTATCCAGGGAGCATCTGGGTCTTGAGACAGTCTAGCCACACCTGTGAATTAGCCTATGTTTGTGATTCAGTCCCCAGAGCTAAGATCTTGAAGGAAGGGGATGGAGCAGGAGGCTCTGGGTGGATGAGGGAGAAACCAGGCTGAGGCCTCAGGTCCTGGACTCCAGCCCCAGCTTGGCTTCTCTGTGATGATCTTGAGCAGATTGCCTCCCCTCTCGGAGTCTCGTCTTTTCTCCTCTAATGTGGAACAACCAGGCTTGAGGGGCCCTTCCAGTTCTGTGTGCTATGCTTTGGGCATGGAGGAGGGAGGTGGTGTGGATCCTCCTTCCCCTGGGGGCAGGGAGTGGGTCCGAGCCAGCCCAGGCATCACTCTTTACTGTCTGGACAGCTGGGATGGAGGCTGCGGGCAGGGGTTCTGCCCTGGCCTGGTAGGTGGTAGGGCACCTCCAGTGCACTGCCCCGCCAATCCCTTGTCCACTCTGGCCTGACTGCCCTGTGTGTGTGTCAATGTAGGCTTGGGTCCTAGTCATCCTCCTGCACCTGGACTGCATTCACACCTGCTAGGAGCTCAGCTTAGTGCTTTGGAGGGAGACAGAAATCAACGGACTCTGGGTCTCCACTGTTAGGAGCTCAAAAACTCAGATGAGTGAGCTAGCCCTGGGGAGACAGCAAAGGACAGAGGTGACCACTGGGTGATTCAGACTTTCAGGCAGGGGCTGTGGGAGCTAAGAGCAGGGAGATGACTTGGTGGCCTCCTCTGGGGATAGCAGGCCCGGAGCCAGACCTTGGAGGATAACGTAGCAGTGGGAGAGGGGTTAGAGGGGAACAACTGCATCCCTCCTGCAGATGCCTCTCCCCTCCTTTCCGGCCGGAAGTCCACAGCAGCCATAGTCGTGACATTCCTGGGCAGAGCTCAGGCTGTGCGCAGTCCCTGGCCTGAGGGCGGTAACTCCTCCCCTTTCTCCCCCTACTCAGTAAAGCGAGTGAGAGAATGACATTGTTCTGGGAATAACCTTGAATCGCTCTGATTTGTAAAGAAAGCAAATCGAAAGCAAATCGTTGTCAAACATCGCTATTTTGACAATTACTGCTGGATTATGTGTGACATGCCTCACAGCTGATCACGACACATTGCAACTCAGAGCAACAGTTCTGGAGAATACAAGTTGGGCGGTGGGGTTGGGGCTGGATCCAAATGTCAGGCTGAGATGCTGGCGGTTGTTGGGACTGACGGCGGAACCATAGAATAATAGTCCCAACTAACGTTTCTTAAGGGTTTACAAGATTCCAGATGCTCCCCTGAGTGCCTTGATTTAATTTGGGGCTCAGGGAGGGCGAGTCCCTGGTCTCAGATCGTACAGGTAGACCTGGTGGCTTGAAAGAAGTTGTGGTCTTAACCACGAGGCCCACAACCTGCAGCTGGTCACAGGCGACTCAGAGCCCGTGCTGGCTGCGCCTGGGGCCACTGACCACTGTCTCTCTCCACAGGGCAAGGGACATAGGATGACCCCAGCCTGTCCCCTCTTACTATCTGTGATTCTGTCCCTGCGCCTGGCCGCCGCCTTCGACCCTGCCCCCAGCGCCTGCTCCGCCCTGGCCTCGGGTGTGCTCTACGGGGCCTTCTCACTGCAGGACCTCTTTCCTACCATCGCCTCGGGCTGCTCCTGGACCCTGGAGAACCCGGACCCGACCAAGTACTCCCTCTACCTGCGCTTCAACCGCCAGGAGCAGGTGTGCGCCCACTTTGCCCCCCGCCTGCTGCCCCTGGACCACTACCTGGTCAACTTTACCTGCCTGCGGCCCAGCCCCGAGGAGGCGGAGGCCCAGGCGGAGTCGGAGGTGGGGCGACCGGAGGAGGAAGAGGAGGCCGCGGGGTTGGAGCTGTGTGGCGGCTCGGGCCCCTTCACCTTCCTTCACTTCGACAAGAACTTTGTGCAGCTGTGCCTGTCGGCCGAGCCCTCGGAGGCCCCGCGCCTGCTGGCGCCCGCGGCCCTGGCCTTCCGATTCGTCGAGGTCTTGCTCATCAACAACAACAACTCCAGCCAGTTCACCTGCGGCGTGCTCTGCCGCTGGAGCGAGGAGTGTGGCCGTGCAGCTGGCAGGGCCTGCGGCTTTGCCCAGCCGGGCTGCAGCTGCCCTGGAGAGGCGGGGGCTGGTCCCGTCACCACCACGCCTCCAGGTCCTCCCGCTGCCCACACCCTGTCCAATGCCCTGGTGCCCGGGGGCCCAGCCCCACCTGCAGAGGCCGATTTGCACTCGGGGAGCAGCAATGACCTGTTCACCACGGAGATGAGATATGGTGAGCCTGAGCAGGGCCCAGTGTGTGTGTAAGTGTGTGTGGGTGTGCGTGTGCGTGCCCATCTTGGCAGATCCTGGGGCATTCATGTAGTTGTTTACCGATGTCTCCTCTGGGTCCAGCCTTGTCCGGGCGTTGAGGTCGCCAAAGTGGACTGGGGTCAGACCTCACTCTTGAAGAGTCTGCAATCTGGGTGGATGAATGGGGCATAGATCAGACAGTGCATTGGATTAAACCCTGGGAGGCGACCCCCTCGCTGGGCAGTCAGAGAAGGCTTCCTAAAGGAAGTGGTATGGAGCCGAGATCAGAAGGCCAAGCGGAAGCAAGCCAAGGCAGAGGAGTGGCGAGGGCATTCCAGGCAGAGGGAGCAGTGGGTGCAGAGCCCAAAGCCGGGAATGACCGTGGCAGGCCCTGGCACTACAAGCTGACAAGTTTGCCTGGAGGCTAGAGCAGGCGGGGAGCAGGGACTTCTTCTGGCCCACACAGGTCAGTGATTTTTGGCTGTGGCCCCAGGGTCAGGGCAGAGGGGGGTACAGAAGAATGTGCCTGAGCGAAGAGGCCTGAGCTCTGAGGCTGCCTGGGAGGGCTGACCTGGCTCGGCTCCCAGCATCCCCTGTCTCCCCCCTCTGGGCCCACGTCTTCTGGGACCAAGGCTGCCAGCTGCTAGAGCTTCCTGCTGACTGGGCAAAAGCTCACGGAGCCCTTGAGTCCTGCCTGCTCCTTCTCCCACGCTGGCTCCCTCAGCCACGGGCACCTTCTGCCGACCCTCCTTCCTGTGGCTTCAAGGCTCCAAGTCCCCCAGCTGGCTCCTGCGTGCCTGTTGAATAGGATTGAGCCATGGCAGGGACTGGTCAGGGGGCCTGGGGCGTGGGGGTGGGAGGGTGCCAGGTTTGGGATCTGGTTTCCAGCTCTGGTACTAACAGGGAGTTCCCACCCCCTTTCTGGGCGTCAGTTTACCCTTTGGGGATACCAGGTGCTGGTCTACCATGGTGAGGTTGTCACACAGGGAAGTCAGAGGGGGCATCTGGATCGAACTGGGAGCAATTACAAGGAGATGGGTCTCATGTGATGGCTGCTAGGAGTATTAGAGGAGTACGATCTGTTCCCATCTATACTTTGGAGATGAAGCCCTAAAATGGGGAACTGCCTTTGTTACATTGAGTATATCCCCCCTTTTTTTTGGCATCAGGTTTTTTGGTCTGCAAAATGGGGAGATGGCCCTGGTTTAAATTGAGGGGTGTTTATGATCACAGTAGCCTCTCCCGTGGCTTTGGGGGAGGGGCTTCTCAGCCTCCCCCACAGGACATCTGGCATCATGCCCATCCATGGCAAGGGCCCAGTGGCCTTGCTCTGGCCTCTCCCCTAGGCCAGCTTGGCCTCTAACAGTGCTCGATGAAGCCGTCCCATTGACAGCCAGGCTGTGGGCAGGCCACGGGCCCTGGAGGCTGGCCTGGGATTTAGTGCCTTCAGAAAGAAATTGAATTTCGCTTCTTTGTCGAACATCGGCGGAGAGTGCCAGGCGTATATCAGGAGGTTTATGGCTCTTCATGCCTGGCCGCCACTGCCTGTCACTCCGTGGGGGCCTCCCCCATTGTGCTCGGCAAGGGGAGGGTTCTTTTGTCTGGCTTCCCCTGCTGTCCATCGGCCCAGTGGTCCGCAGTGGATGGAGTGAGGCTCTGCCCTCTTGGGCGGGCACCATCTCGGCAGGCTGCCATGTGAAGCACAGAGCCAGGAGCAGCCAGCTGGGTTTGGCTGAAGCCGGAAGCCGGAGTTGGTTGGTAGCCGGGGGTCTTTAGGGGTCAGAGGGGGCCCGTGATGGGGACGGCACCATCGTCCCCACCGTCATCAGAGCCACCACAGAGATCTGATGGGACTGAGGGTGGATGGAGAATGGATGCCAGTTGTCCCTGGGCATGAGGGCTGGTATCGTCTCTGAGCAGGGAGCCCTGGGCTCCCAGCTTATGCCCCTTGTCCTGCTTGGCATGTTTCCAGGCTGCTCCCTGGGGCTGCCTGCAAGGAAGGCTCTCGTGGGGAGTTGGGGGGGTGGTGATGTGACATCAGCCATAAGTGGGCTCACACGGCACACTGGTGCCCGGAGCTGGGCTGGCACAACTCCTTTGTCTCCCTTGGCAGCGAGAGACTCTTCCTCTTTGCCACCTCCTCCCTTCTGCCCACCCTCTCTGGGGCCAGAGATGACGGGCACACGACTCAGTTTGTTCTATGCAGCAGGGGGCATCTGAGGGCCAGTGGCATCATCGGGGCTCGGAGCGCTCTGTGCCTGGTGGCAGTACCACATCGACCAAGCCCTTGGTCTCACCTCTGTGCTTCCCTCCCCCTCCTCCCCACTGGGCCTGCTGGACATATATACTGGCTGCGGGAGAATGGCTGCCACGTGGAGCTGCCAGCCTGAGAACGAGATTGGTGGGATGGTGGGATGGTGGTGAACAGGGCGGGTGAGGCCCTTGACCCGGCCCCTCTGCCAGGTGGCGGGGCAGGGGAGCAGTGTTCACCTTCTTGGGGTAGGATCAGTGGCCTACCTCGGGGTAGGATCCCATTTAGGATCAATGGCCAGGCCAAGTGGGGTGGAGCTGGGTTTGTACTGGAAGAGCGATGAGGCCGGGAGCGGAG
Source organism: Catagonus wagneri (assembly GCA_004024745.2). NCBI lineage: Eukaryota > Metazoa > Chordata > Mammalia > Artiodactyla > Tayassuidae > Catagonus > Catagonus wagneri. The sequence goes on from PVHT020000046.1 coordinate 7,323,684, forward strand.
TGCCGGGCCCGCCTCAGAGCCCAGTGCGTTTGACAAGAGGGTATAGGCGCCTGTTAATTTCACGCAAACTGCCTTTGATAGATCTCTTGTTATTTTTGGTGAGTTGAGCCATAAATTTGTGCCATCTTGCTGCCGCAATCTGTTAAGTGGGGGGAGAGGAAGAAAGGGAAGGCAGGCAGGAAGGAGCTCGGCGGAGGACGGGCATGGAGGCTGGCCGAGGCCAGGCAAGAAGGCGGGTGGTAGAGGTGATACCCGCTGCAGAGCCCGGTTCTCAGGGGTCAGTCGCCAGCCTGCCCACTGGGCCTCCAGTCCTGAGGTGTGGCTGGGTGGGGTGACACCTGGGAGAAAATGTCTTTCACTCTTGCAGCCCCCTCCCTCCTCTGCCACCCTCCTGACCTCTCCCCAGGGGCACCATCTGTCCTTGGCTGGCTGCTGCTAGCCCACCCTCCCCATGATCCAGCTCCATTCCTGAGGCCTGGCCACCTGCTGAGCCTGCGGTCCCTTGAGTATGGAGCCTGGGAGGCAAGAGTGGGCTCAAATCCGGCCCCTCCCACCCCACTGCCACTGCTGCTGTGGGACCTGGACAAGGTGCTGTCCCACTGGGGCCTCAGGACCCCCAGTTCTCTGGGTGTCACCACCCTGACTCATCCCCCAGTGACTCCCCTTAGTGGCCGAGACGCCTCAGCCCGGCATTCCAGCCCCACCCCTGACCCAGCTGCCACCTGCTTTTCCTCTAACTCGCTCCCATCCTTTCCATCCGGCTCCTGCCCGCCACCTTTATCTTTTTTTTTTCTAGGGCCACACCCACAGCATATGGAAATTCCCAGGCTAAGGGTTGAATCAGAACTGCAGCTGCAGGCCTGCGTCACAGCCACAGCAATGCCAGATGAGAGCTGCATCTGCGACCTACACCACAGCTCACGGCAATGCCAGATCCTTAACCCACTGAACAAGCCAGGGATCAAACCCACGTCCTCATGGATACTAGTTGGGTTCGTTACCCCTGAGCCACGACAGGAACACCTGGCTTCCCTGCCTTTGGCTGGGCTGTTTGCCTCACCTGGAAAGCCCTTTGCCTTGGGTTATCCTGTGCCTCGTCCTTCCAAGCACAGCTCGAGCCCTGTCTCCTGTAGGAAGCTGCCTCTGACCTACCTAACCCGGTCCGGGATTGGTGTTGTCCTCGGTACTCTGGACCTGCCGTCTTCCTTTGGCCAGCCTGGCTTGGTGGCAGGGGGCAGGGCCCTGCCTACCTGTTTGGGGCTCAGACATCTGGGAGGCCGGGCCTCTCTCAGAGTGGGATGTGGGGAGATGTAACACAGGCGATACGTTTCCTGTTAATCCTTCCAGGCCAGATCTCTGCTGCCAGAAGTCTGTGTGCTCTGTCATGGGACAGGGAGTGGGGCACAGACTCCCCCAGACACCTCAGAGGGGACTGAGTCCTGGCCCATCCATCGCACGTCTTCTTGCCTTTATCAGAGTGGGCTCCGTGCCAGGCCTTAGACCAGCTCTGAGTGAATGAGATCCAAGGTGAAGCAGACACACCTCCTGCCCCCTGGTGGGGGAGGAGGACCGCTGGTGTACGGTGGTGGTCAAGTCCACACACAGGCCAACCAGCTATGTGGCCACGGGCAAGTTTCCCCAGCCCTATATCGTGACCTATAAAATGTGGGCAGTGGAGCTGTTCTAAAGAGTAATGGTGATGGTGACGATTAAGGAAGAGAATGTGGGTAAGTGTTGAGCACAGTGCTCAGCACATGGTCAATTCCTAATAAATAGTTGTGTGTTGTCATAGTTTCATGTAATAGGTGTGATGCATGTGCCAGACGTCAGGGGAGGAGGAAGAGTGAGGGATTAAACCACAAAGGAGTGGGAAGGTCATCTAAAGAAAGTGATTCTGGAGTTCTTTTGTGCCACGGTGAGTTAAGGACCTGGCATTGTCACTGAAGTGGCTTGGGTTGCCACTGTGGTCCACATTCAATCCCTGGCCTGGAAACTTCCATATGCTGCAGTCATAGCCCCACCAAAAGGTGATTCTGTATTGGGTTTTGAGGAGTTAATAGGAGTTCAGTAGCCCATGGAATTTTTTTTCTGTCAATTGAATTGGTTTTTATTTTTTTTCTTGATTTTTATTTTTTGGTCTTTTTTGTCTTTGTAGGGCTACACCCGCAGCATATGGAGGTTCCCAGGCTAGGGGTCTAATCAGAGCTAGAGCTGCCAGCCTATGCCACAGCCACCGCCCTATGGCACAGCCACAGCAACGTGGGATCTGAGCCGTGTCTGTGACCTATGCCACAGCTCACGGCAATGCTGGATTCTCAACCCACTGAGCAAGGCCAGGGATCGAACCCTCAACCTCATGGTTCCTAGTCGGATTCATTTCTGCTGCGCCACAACAGGAACTCCCAATTGAATTGCTTTTTACATTTAATATACTAAAAAGAAATTCCATATCATCAGTGGAAAAGAGTTTCACTTATCTGAAATCGAAGGTAACCAAAGAAACAACCACAGTGGAAACAAGTGACATTATTCTAGATGCTCATCCCTCCTCTCAATTTGTTAGAAAGAGAAATGAATGCATGCTGGGGGTGTGTTAAAGTCTCTGGCTACACAGAGACTTTCTCTCTCATGCATTTGGAAGGATTAAAAGTAAGGTGGCCATATAATTTATTGTCTGAACCAGGACATTTTTGAGGTCACGAATGGGGGGAGGGGTACTATTAATTACATGGGGTGGCAGGTGCAAACTGGACTGTCACAGGGAGACAGGCAAATAGTCTCTCTACCGAAAAGAGACCTAGAAACGAGATCGCTTCCTGCATCCATGACCCATTGTTATTTCATGGCATGTTAGTGAGCCTCCCCCAGATCAGGTCCGGCGCAGGGGGAAGGGCTTTAGAGCCAGAGGGAGCAGCCCATGCAAAGGAGTGACTGTGTGAACAGGCCAGGTACAGGGAGCTGTGGCAGACCGGTGGCATTTACTCGATGGTTGCCCCCAGTGGGGGGAGATGGGCCCGAGGCTCTGACTCCCCCAAACTGTGGGACCTTCCTCTGTTGACCAAGGGCTTTAAGACCGCAAGAAGTTGGATGTCATGGGGAGGCAGGATGAGTCAGATGTGGTCCCTGCTCTTGAGGAGCTCCTGGCCACGTGGGGGAGGTGGCAGGGCCCCAGGTATCTCTCTTGGGAGGGTGGACAGACCGGCCAGAGGTCATCGGAGAGGGACTGCATTCTGGCTAGATGTACCCAGTTGCACTGAGCTGCAGAGGTACATCCTGGAATTTGCAAGAGCCACTTTCCTCTCCCCTGGCCTCCCACCCCAACCCCGGGATGTGAAGCACTGCTGGGGGTGGGAGCCCTGAAGGCCAGGACAGAACGGTGTTTCAGGGAAATCAATTGGTGCCCACTTGGGGCTCTGGGGCCAGCCTCGGGGAGGATGCAGAGAGCCCAAGGGAAGGAAGGACTGCTTTGTAAATTGCGTTGCTCTCTCCCCGTGGAAGTGATGATTATCTTGGTTATTTTTAACACATTCACGACAAAGCAGGCTGAGGGGGCTGGACTGCGTGGAGTTTGGGGGGCAAGGTCTGCAGAGCGCGGTGTAGCAGGTGTGTGCCCTCCTGCTCAGGTGACAGAGTGCCTGTGCCCACCCTGCCTGCCAGTGCAGGGGATGAGGCTCGAGGGGCCCTGGGTGGTTGGGGCAGAACAGCTCTCAGGGGTACCTGGTCCGTGTTTGCTGAATGCCCATCTCTCATGTCTGGCAGCTCAGAGCTGGGCCGCCTGTGCAAATAGGTCAAGGGAGACTGAGACCCTCCCTCGGGGCCCAAGAGAGAGAAACAAGCCCAGGATACTCACATCTGCAGCAGGAAAAGGGACCCGCACACTCAAACCTCTCTGTGGTCAGCCTAGGGGGGCTTCCTGGAGGTGGCATTTGACATCTAGAAGATATTGACAGATTGAAGGCATTCCAAGAGGAGGGGAACACCATTAACGGGAGAGTGGAGGGAGGAAAGCATTCCCATGTCCAAAAGGTAACAAGCAGGAGGTGGCAGCGCCTTTTCAGTGAGAACTTATGCTCCAGGTGGTCCATATCTCTCATCATTTTGTTCTCTCGATGACCCGGTGGGAGGAAGTATCATCTCTATTTCCAGTTTGGAAATTTATTTTATTTTTTACTTTTTGCTTTCTAGGGCCAAACTTCTTCATAGGGAGGTTCCCAGGCTAGGGGTTGAATCAGAGCTATAGCTGCTGGCCTACACCACGGCCACGGCAACACGGGATCCGAGCTGTGTCTGCGACCTGCACCACAGCTCACGGCAACGCTGGATCCTTAACCCACTTAGAGAGGTCAGGGATCGGACCCGCAACCTCATGGTCCCTAGTGGGATTCGTTTCTGCCACGCCGTGATGGCAACTCCTCAGCTGGAAAATTTTAAGCTCAGAGAAGGGAGACGACTTGCCCAGGGACACAAAGCAAGACTGTGCAGACTTGGGAATCAGACCTTCATCTGTCTGGCTCCCAAATATGGGTCCTTCCCACTGGCCCACATGGCCTCACAGTGCGCTGCCTGGTGGGGAGGGTAAAACAGGACCGGACAGTTTGGCAGGGGCCAGGGCCTGCCACGCTGAGGTTTACACTTCAGGATCACTTTGGAGGCTACAGAGGAGAATTGGGCTCACTGGCCGGGGGGGCAGGTGCAAAGGAACAATTAGAAAGCAGTGTGAAAACAAGATAACAGAGGCAAGTATGGGGTGCCTTGTGGGGGTGGAGGAGTAACACAGGGTCCCATAGGAATTAGGGAAGGTTTCTCTGAGGTCCAAGTTGAGTTGTATTTTGTCAGAGCCAGTGGAGTTCAGTGGAAAGTGGCCTCTGGAGTCTGGTAGGCCGGGGTTCTAATCCCACATCATCCTCTCTCCAGGATGAGCCCTTGGAGCGTCGTACCTCATTAGTAGAATGGGAGAGCCCATCCTGATAAGGATGAAATGGGGTGATACAATGCGCGCTGTGACTGGCCCACAGGAGCTGGGCAGTAAATGATCTACTACCAGGTTATTTAAAACAAAACAGAGCAGGAGTTCCCATTGTGGCTCAGTGGAAACAAATCTGACTCGTTTCCATGAGGATGCTGGTTTTTATCCCTGGCCTCGCTCAGTGAGTTAAGGATCTGGCGTTGACGTGAGCTGTGGTGTAGATCACAGATGCGGCTCAGATCTGGCATTGCTGTGGCTGTGGTGTAGGCCGGCGGCAGCAGCTCCGATTAGACCCCTAGCCTGGGAACCTCCATATGCCACGGCTCTACAAAATGACAAAAAAAAAGAAAGGGGGGGGCAGAAAAAAAAAAGAATCACGGGGCCCTAGCAGGGAAACTGGTCCCAGGTGCAGCCAGGTGAGAAGGCTGGTAGCGCCGTAAGCAGTAGAGCTCCTGGACCAGTCGCTGTCGGCACTCACTGAGTTGGATGCTTGGGAGATCTGTGGGTGCTTATAACCTTTTCAGGACCCCTCCTTTTGGCCCAGCTTCCTCTCACACTCCCACTGGTTGGAGCCTGGAGCCAGCTGGGGCCTGCGCATGATACATGCTGCATAAACGTTTGTTTCAGCAGCTGCTACCTCTGGTCTTAGCTGTCTTCTCCCCTCAGGGACCACTGGCCTTCACCGTAGGCAAATAAACTGCTGGCCTCTCCTCTGAGGGTGGTGGGAGAGGGTGGGGAGGGGAGGGCGGTCAGTACAAGCCCCCGCCCCTGTCTGGCCCAGCCCAGGAGGCCAGGAGAGGGGCTCAAGAGCTGAACCTGGCACATGAGGTGGATTCCAGAAATCACTGATAGCAGCTCTGGTTATACTGTGGGGCTGGCCAGCAAACGGGTGGTGAGTGGTTGGTAGAGGATGTGGGCCCCACAGGAGGCAGTGTGAGCCCACGACAAGTCAGGCTGGTCTCTCCCATGGCCCTGTTTGATGGGCTTCCCGGATGCCAGGCTGGGCACGGGAGGAGGGGTGCCACACCCAACAGTAATGGCCAAGATGCCAAAAAGGAGCTGGATGAGAGGTCTCTTGGCTTGACTGGCAACAGGTGGTACGGCATCTCCAAAATGTTTATTAATAAATGGATGTCAGGCTAGGGGTGGTCTAGGTGGAGGGCTGCAGGGCAGAGCTGAGACCTAAGATTACAAATGACCATTTTTAATGGCCCTCCATGGGATGGTGGGGAAGCTAGGAGCAGTGTGTCCATTGGTGTTTATTGATACTTCTCTGGGCCCAATTCTGTGCTTGTGTTCACTGTGGTTAGGGAGATGGCTCACACACAGCCTCCTTTCAGAGGGCTGATGGGTGGGGGAAATTAAGACAGAAGATGGAATCATCTGGGATAAAAAAGCATGTACAAGAGGGGCAGCCAACTCCGCTGGGGGAGTGAGGGATTAGGAAGACTTCACATTCAAGAGGTCATTTGAGGTGGGTTTTGAAGGTTGAGTAGGAGTTTTCCAGGTGAAGAAGGTGGAGAACAAGCAGACTTGAGCAGTCTGAGAGGAGATGATGATTCTATTTTGGATATGCTGAGTTTGAGGACCTGCCCCCGGCCCCCCCACCATGGGTCCTGTTCAGAAGGCAGGAAGCTGTACAGGAGTGAAGCACAGGGCAGCAGGGGACAATGCCTTGGGAGCAGCCATTCAGAGGTGGTTAATAGTCTGAGGGAGAAGGTGTTGAACTGTGAAAACAAGGACAAAGCATGGATGCCTGATGTTGGAAGCAGCCGGAAGTTAGACTGATCAAGGAGGCTGGGAAGAGGAGCCAGAGAGGCAGGAGGAAAGCGGGAGAGTCAGGGAGGGGAGTGTTTCAGGCTGGAAAGTCAGCAGGGCCAAATGCTGCCCAAGGGTCAAGCAGGACAAGGCCTGCAAAGTGTCCATAGGATTTAGCAAGGAGGAGGGCGCCGATGACTCTGTCAAGAACAGTTTCAGCAGAAATATGTGGTCAGAAGCCAGACTGCAGTGGATTACCAAGCGAGGTGACATTTGAGCCAGGACATGAGTGGCAGGTGAGAAACTGGAGTGCCAGCTGTGGACCACTCGTTAATGGTAAAGAGAAGCCGAGGGCAGTATCCAGAGAAGGCAGGAAGGTCAAAGGAGGGCTCCCCCCAGAACGGAAGAGGCCTAGAGCAGACCTGGGCCGCCAGGAGAAGAATGCTGTTGAAATGCTGATGAGAGCGGGGATAATGGATGCTCCTGAGAAGGCGAAGGAGGAAGGAAGAGGATGCAGCACCGGCTGAGAGGCTGGCCTTTGTGAGGAGAAGGGCTGCAGGGAAGCTGGGAGTTGCAGAGGTGGGACAAGAAGTCAGTGGAGGTTGGGGGGGGGTGTGCTCCCATGTTTTAGCTTCTGCTTTCTCTGTAAAGGATTTTGTTGCAGGGGGCGGGGTGGGTGGAGATGGGCTCGAGGACAGAGGTCAAGGTCTGGCCCAGCCTGTGAGGTGGGGAATGGGGGAAGGCAGGGAGCCCTGCACGCCCAGTGGATGTGTGGCCCTGAGTCTATGGTGGCACCGGCTGGCACAGCTGTAGATGTCTTCGGCAGCCTGGGGGTGGGTGTGGAGAAGGCAGTTTGTCACAAGACTCCAGGGCTGGGGACTGGCTGAGCAGGTGTGGTGGGAGGGCTGGGTGAGGGGATCCTTCTCTGAGATCCCGATAGAGGCAGGGCCCGAAGTGAGGCTGGGGCGGGGGGGATGGCAGAGGCTGTTCAACGGAGGAGGCCCAGGGGGCTGCAAGCTGGCGGCATGTGAAGGTGCAGAAGGGGTGGAGAGGTGGTGAAAATAAACCAGGTAGTTACTGCCTTCTGAACATTCTCCATGTCTACGCAGAGCGCTGCGGGCTTGATGGCCTCCTGTCTGGAGGCCTCAAGGTAGGGGGTATTTTGAGTACTGTCCGACAGAAGTCAGAGAACAGGGTCAGAGAGGCAGAGACGTTTGCCCAAGGTCACACAGCTGGCTGCGTCCACACCCTAGTTGGGACCAGGGTTGCCTGACTCGGAAGCCGTCCTGCGGGGGAGGTGGCGGTGGGGATCAGGGTGTCAGGGATGGTGGAAGTTTCAGGGATGATGAAGATCAGGTCCTGGGACTGGTGGCTGAGGTGAAGGCAAGGGCCCGGAAGTGGATGAGACCAGAAGCTTGGCCGAGTGGCAGCTCAGGGCCCCCTGGACGGTTGCCCAGAGTGGCCACTCTTCACGCCGGGTCAGGAAGAACTTTCAGACGCAGAGCCTGGTCTGGGCGGCAGGGGGCAGAAGTACAGCCAGCCTTCCTGGGTTCCGTCAAACACAGAGTGCCTGTTTGCTGCGGACCTGGCTTCCAGAAAGAGGAAGAGTGCCTGGGGGTGGAGAAGAGGAGTACCTTTTAGCCTGGGGACAGCATGAGCTGAGCCCTGTCCCATAATGCTGTTCTGGTCCCACCTGCCCAGCTGCCTCTACACGGCCTGGGTCTTTCTCCTCTGTACTCACGTCTGCCCCCATCCCCGCTACCCAGCCTGTGGGTAGAGGGCCTGATGAGCTCATGTCTGAGCACCAGGGCCTGGCTTTGGAGAATGGGAGCTCCCAGCCCCTCCTCCAGGGCTGGCGGTGCTTCCGCGGCCTAGACCAGACACATCAATCAGGGCAGCCAAGAGCCCGGTGAGGTGGGGGCTGAGGCCGCCGCAGCAGGTCCCAGAGCACCTGCTGCTCCCCGGCCACAGAGCGGTGGGAAGTAGGGTCGGCTGGATGTAGGCACCTACCTTAGGTCTCCGAAGAGCCGCGTTCTGGCCTGTACCTCCAGATCATAGTCTAGTGCTGCTTGGAGAGCAGAATCCAGGCCCCAGGCCCCGCACCTGGCCTGGCATGAATGGCACCACAGAGGCAGGCTTGGGCGGTGGTCGCAGCTGCTTACCTTGGCTGTTTGTCTGCCCTAGGAGTTAGCTCTGTGAGCAGAAAGAGCCTGGACTTCAGGCTTACCAAGCTGTGTGATCTCGGACAGGTTACTTCCCCTCTCTGGTCCTCAGCTTTCTCATCTTTAAACAGAGGTTTCTACTTCCCAGAGGTTTCTATCTTCCCTAAGGAGGTAGGTACAGACAGCACTCAGCAGGAAAGCCTCCCAGAGCTCATTAATATGAGCGGCCGCTCCTCTCTAGGGTCCCCCAGTCTGACTGAGAAAAAGATGAAAAGATGGTCGCAAGGCTGTGGGCGAGCCCTGTGTGGCCTTCCGAGCTTCAGTTTACTTATCTGTGAAACGGTGGTGCTGGGGCACGGGGCGGGACATGGTGTTCTTTCAGCGTCACCTGCAGTTGGCTCCGGACCCTCGGGCTGAGGGTGAGCAAGGCTGTCCGCTCTGTGCCACTCTGGCGGGACAGAGCTGGCCTCTGCTGAGCCCCTGCCACCACCTCCGTGTTCCAGGTGAGGAGCCGGAAGAGGAACCGAAGGTGAAAACCCAGTGGCCAAGGTCTGCAGATGAGCCTGGGCTATACATGGCGCAGACAGGTAACTCGGGCCCGCCTCCCTTCCTCTGCGGCAGGGCCCGACTATGTGGCGTCTGGTGGCATGTGTGCTTGGCGTGTCTGTGTCTATGTCCTGGAGCTCAGTCGTGTCTCTCCGCCATGTGAGGCCCGTGGGCAGGGCTGGGTCGCATCCTGAAGAGCCTCTCATTCGGGGTCAGGGTAGGAGGAGTCCTATGAGACTGAGTCCCTGGGAGATGCCTCCTGCCGCCGACGCTGTCCCTCTCTCGTAGGCGACCCGGCGGCTGAGGAGTGGTCCCCGTGGAGCGTGTGTTCCCTGACGTGTGGGCAGGGCCTGCAGGTGCGGACCCGCTCCTGCGTGTCCTCCCCCTATGGGACCTTGTGCAGCGGGCCCCTGCGGGAGACCCGGCCCTGCAACAATTCCGCCACCTGCCCAGGTATGCCCGTCCCGCCCGCCCGGTCTGCCTGCAGGGTTGTCCTGCCTGAGACTTGGGCAGGTTCATTGTCCAAAGATGGTCGGTCGCCTCCTCCTTTCATCCAGCAAACTTGACTGGCTCCTGACAGCATGCCCAGCTGTGCCCAGGGCACTGCTGACACAGGTGGATCAGACCAGGTCCCGCACCAGCGGGCTTGGCTCTGGGCCTGTGTACTATGTCCTGGTAATCGAGGCGCGTCTTTTTACCCTCGCCGCCTGCGGGCTTCCCCATGCTTTGGCCACACTAGCACTTCTTGCGCTTTCCCACTTCTCTGCGCTTGTTTGTTCTCACGCTGTCTCCTCCACTATCCACTTTGGATATTCAAATTCAGCCTGTCCTTCAAGATCTAAGACAAATGCCACTTTTTTTTTAAAAAAGGAACTTTCTCTGGCCATCCCCTTCCTCCTCTGACTCCGTTTGCCACTCCCCAGGGAGCCTCCCCTAGACCCTGAAGCCTTTCTCAGTTGGCATGGAGTTGCTGAGAATGCGCATGTGCCTGCGGGGTGGGGGGACAGCCGGTCCTGCCCCTTGGGCCTAAGGGAGTGAAGTGGAGCTCAGGCCAGACCAGCGCCTGGCTGGGAACTTAGAGTAGGACAACCTGGGAAGGGGTCTTGGCAACTGGGGGTGTGCCAGGAGCTTGCAAAGGCTGGGGTAAAGCTGTGTTCCAGAATGTGAGCTCTGTGTCAGTGTTCACGTACAGGGTCATGTCTGTCTGTGTGTCCGTCCGCTTGGGGTTGGGAGGGGCATTCTTTTGGTCCAGGCCTGCCATGTTGGATTCTTTATCTGGGTCTAGGGTCGGGGAGGGGTAGGGGCGGGGCAAAGGGAAGTAGATACGGAGTTATTTCCTCGGCTTTCCTGTGTCCCCAGGAGAGGAGGACCCCTGGCTCCCCTCCTGGGTTGATCCTAGTCTCCCTGTCCAGTATCCACAGGCCGTATCTTGTGTGAGTTGGGACTTGAGGTCTGTGTCTTCAGCCTCCCCTTAAAGGGCGGAGTCCTGGGGCCCAGGGCAGAGCCAATGAGGAGCAGCGGCAGGGCTGCCGGAGCTCCTGATTGGTGGGTGGGTGGGCAGTGGGCGGGGCCGAGGTGCTGCTCAGCCACTGGCCACGTGCTTCCTTGCAGTACACGGCGTGTGGGAGGAGTGGGGGTCCTGGAGCCTGTGCTCCCGCAGCTGCGGGCGGGGGTCCCGGAGCCGGATGCGGACCTGCGTGCCCCCCCAGCACGGCGGCAAGGCCTGCGAGGGTCCCGAGCTGCAGACTAAGCTCTGCAGCATGGCTGCCTGCCCGGGTCAGTAGCACCCGTGGGCTTCCAGGCGGGCTGCCCAGCCGGGTGGGGGTTGGGAGAGGGGCGGAAGTCAGGTCCAGTGCCCTTCCCCCGGGGGTGGGGGCCATGAACTTTGACCAAGCATGGGGAGACTGCAAAGTCTACCTTTGGGCGTGGGAGGTGACCTGGCCCAGTCCATACTTGGATTTGGCACCTGTGACCCCATGAAAAAGGGGTTGCTTCCCAGTGCCCCTTCTCCTGAGCCCTTGTTCATAAGACTTCGGGTGTTCATGGCCAGCTGGGCTGTGAGGGGACACAAAGCTGGGCTTAGTGTGGGCAAGGATCAGAAGGGGGCCCTGGGCCCATATCCTTAGCCGAAAGAGAGCGCGTGCCTCCATGCTGAGTGGAGAGGGGTCCTATGTTCCTGGAGCTGGTGGCGGGCAGGGAGGCCCAGGCCCAGGCACCACCAGCTCCCTTGGCCCCTCTTCAGCCACCTTTCTCCAGTGGGTCTGGCCTTGTTCAAGTCTGAACGCCTAGCAGGCTCTGACATCTCCCTGCGGTGGTCCCTCACCTGTCCCCACACACCCCTTGCTCAACAGCCACCCCTGCTTGTGTCTCCCCATGCAGTGGAAGGCCAGTGGCTAGAATGGGGTCCCTGGGGCCCATGTTCCACGTCCTGTGCCAACGGGACCCAGCAACGCAGCAGGAAATGCAGTGTGGCGGGCCCAGCGTGGGCCACGTGTACAGGGGCCCTCACTGACACCCGCGAGTGCGGCAACCTTGAGTGCCCGGGTGAGTGTGCAGGGCAGGGTGGGCAGGTGGTGGCCCTGGCCCAGGGGGCGCCTGGGGCCACTCACGCCCCTCCTGTCCGCAGCTACAGATGGCAAGTGGGGGCCGTGGAACGCGTGGAGCCTTTGTTCCAAGACGTGTGACACAGGCTGGCAGCGCCGTTTCCGCATGTGCCAGGCCACGGGTGCTCAGGGCTACCCCTGCGAGGGCACCGGAGAGGAGGTGAAGCCCTGCAGTGAGAAGAGGTGTCCAGGTATTGCCCACCGGACCCTGGGGCTTGGGGGGCAAGCGCGTGGGCCTGGCTGAGCCCATCCGCCGTACCCACAGCCTTCCATGAGATGTGCAGAGACGAGTACGTGATGCTGATGACATGGAAGAAGGCGGCTGCTGGCGAGATCATCTACAACAAGTGCCCCCCCAATGCCTCAGGTGAAGGGCAGGTGGCTCATGAACCCCTGCCAGGCTTGCTGCCCCCTTCTGGGCCCCCAGCCTCTTTGATCCTACATCCTAAAGAGTGGAGTGAAGTGGGTGAGAGCTTGGCCCCGACACCCCTCTCTCGGTCCTGTCCCCCTGCAGGCTCTGCCAGCCGCCGCTGTCTCCTCAGTGCCCAGGGCGTGGCCTACTGGGGGCTGCCCAGCTTTGCCCGCTGCATCTCTCACGAGTACCGCTACCTGTATCTGTCAGTGAGTAAGCCCTGCTGGGATGGAGAGGGGGGACACAGGATCTGTCCCAGACTCCAGTGGGAGTAGGAGCTTGATTCTTGCCTGTGTGCCTTGGCATGCCTACTCTGTGCCCACTTTTGCCTAGCCGTTCTTCTCCTAGCCTGGCAAACTCCTACACATCCCTTAGGACCCAATTCTCACGTGTCATCCTTTATCCCTGGGGCCTGCCTCTGTGCTCCTCCAGCTCCCTGAGCTTCTCAAGTCATTAGGTGATCTGAGTCCTCATCAAAATGTCTGTTCTGTTAGAGTGGGAGCTCCTTGAAGACAGGGACAAAGTTGAAATTATTTCTATGTCCCCAGGGCCCAGCCCAGGGCCTGCCATGGGGTAAGAATGCTGCCAGCAAACGTGGCTTGTGTGTACTTGTCTGAGTGTAACTGGTATTTGTTGTGTTTGTGCTTGGAGCTTGTGTTTGAGAAAGAGAGAGGTGGGGAGAGAGAGAGAACGAGAGAAGGCATTACATTCTGGTGTGTTATGACACCCCTGGATTAGGGAGGTGCCTTGTCCCCGAACTGGGCTTGTCATCTTTTATATGTATATCTGAGCTCCTTTCTTCTTTGGCTGTTTCTATTTCAGTCTTTTTGTAAGTATCTTTGGGGATTCTCTTTCTTCATGGGTCTCTTTCTTAGACTCTGTCTCCCCACGAGCCCTTTTGAGCATCTCTATCTGACCTTTTCCCTCTGGATGCAAGTGGTGGGTGGATTCGAGTGGGATGGGCCAGGGACTGGTTCCAGCTCTTGACACTTTGGTGACAGCAGGCCACCTGTCACCTGCAGCTTCGGGAGCACCTGGCCAAAGGGCAGCGCATGCTGGCAGGCGAGGGCATGTCGCAAGTGGTGCGCAGCCTGCAGGAGCTACTGGCCCGGCGCACCTACTACAGTGGGGACCTGCTTTTCTCCGTGGACATTCTGAGGAATGTCACTGACACCTTCAAGAGGGCCACCTATGTGCCCTCGGCTGATGACGTGCAGGTACCACTCTGCCCCATCAAGCGGAAGGAGGGCTGAAGGGTCAGAAACCCTAGATTGAAGCCAGAGGCCAGGCCCACATAGCAGAGTCTGCTGAGGGCAGCAAGTGTGGCTGTGGTGGGGAGCCTACTGCCTGTCCCTGGGGCTGGGACCTCCCGACACCCACTGCCCTCTCCCCAGCGCTTCTTCCAGGTAGTGAGCTTCATGGTGGATGCAGAGAACAAGGACAAGTGGGATGATGCTCAGCAGGTGAGGGGCTGGGCTTCAAGGCTTCTTTCCCCATGACCCACCCTTGCCCTGGCCCCTTACATGCTTTCTGTCCCCAGGTGTCCCCTGGCTCTGTGCACCTGCTCCGTGTCGTGGAGGACTTCATTCACCTGGTGGGCGATGCTCTCAAGGCCTTCCAGAGCTCTCTGATTGTCACAGATAACCTGGGTACGAGGAGGCTGGCAGGGGAGGGCTGCTGGATGTGGCCAAACCCAGGCTCCCGTGGCGGAGGGATGGTTTCTGAGGGCTGTTCCTCTTTTCCTCTCTCTCTCCTTCTCTGGGCCCTGTCTTTCCTCTTTTAACCGCTTCTTTGTATCCCTCTCTCCATGTTTCTTCCTGTACTCTGTCTCTTTATTTCTCCGTATACACGGAACCCACCTCTGTGTTTGTACCGACCTTGGTGTCTGCACCTGCCTTCCTGCTGTGTCCCTGACCACCTCTTTTCTTCCCCCGCGACTGTCCCCTCTGTTTCTGCCTCCATCTCTCCGCTGCAGTGATCAGCATTCAGCGAGAGCCCGTGTCGGCTGTGTCCAGCGACATCACGTTCCCCATGCGGGGCCGCCGGGGCATGAAGGACTGGGTGAGGCACTCGGAGGACCGCCTCTTCCTCCCCAAGGAGGTGCTCAGTCTCTCCTCCCCAGGGAAGCCGGCTGCATCTGCATCAGGGGCAGCAGGCAGCCTGGGCAGGGGGAGAGGCCCGGGAACCGTGCCTCCTGGCCCAGGCCACTCCCACCAGCGCCTGCTCCCCGCTGACCCGGATGAGGCCTCCTCCTACTTTGTGATCGGTGCTGTGCTCTACCGCACCCTCGGCCTCATCCTGCCGCCCCCTAGGTGAGTTCCTGGGAGGGGTGGATGGGGCAGCTGAGGGTCCCGGGAGGCCCGGGTTAGGGAAGAAGGGCTGAGGCTGAGACGGCCACAGAGAGATCCATCTGCAGCCTCGGGGACTCTTTGCCTGGCTCTGGACACAGGTGCTTCTCGAAGACGTGCGTGCAGCTCTCAGAGGCCCAGAGGGGATCCTGGGGGTGCTGGCCTGAGCTCTGGACCTCACCCAACGTCCTGGGCCCCACTGAACTCTAAGCCTTCCCCTGGCCTTGGCCCCATGGTAGCCTCCTGCTCCTGATCCAAAAGCATCTTCAGGGTTCCTGACTGGGTCCGAGCACCTGCGGGTAGGAGCTGACCTCAGCCTCTGTCCCCCAGGCCCCCACTGGCCGTCACTTCCAGGGTGATGACAGTGACCGTGCGGCCCCCCACACAGCCACCAGCTGAGCCCCTCATCACGGTGGAGCTCTCCTACATCATCAACGTGAGTGGGGGCCCAGGCAGGGGCCCTGGGTAGACCCCAGCAAGGGCAGCCAAAGGCCTGTCTGACGGGGAGGTCGTCTGCCCTGACAGTAGGCTGCCCTGGGTGGGGCCTGCCACGGCAGGCAGGTTGGGTGATTGTCAGCGGGTGAGCGCCCCATCCCCCAACACACCCGTGTCTTCTGTTCCCCAGGGCACCACGGATCCTCACTGTGCCAGCTGGGACTACTCCAGAGCGTGAGTTGGGCAAGGGCTCCCTGTGGGGAAGGGCTCCTCTCTCAGGAGGGGACATCCTGCCTGGAAGCCCGGAGGGAGGGTTCCTTGTCACTGTCCTTGGCCTGAGGGATCCAGGGCAAGTCCTGGGGCTCCCACGAGCAGTCTCTTGCATGTGGCCTTGCCCTGGGTCTCACCAGTCCCTGGGAAGTCCCTGGCCAGCACTGGGTGTAGGGCTGCAGAGCTGGGCTGGAGCTCAGTGTCCCTCTCCCCCTACCCAAGAGACGCCAGCTCAGGGGACTGGGACACCGAGAGCTGCCAGACCCTGGAGACCCAGGCAGCCCACACCCGCTGCCAGTGCCAGCACCTGTCCACCTTTGCTGTGCTGGCCCAGCCACCCAAGGACCTGGTAAGTGGGAGGGAAGGGCCGGGCAGGAGAGGAGACGCCTGGGTTGCCAGCGGCCATCTGTGATGGCGTTGGCGGGGACCTAGGTGGTCCCACGTGGTGCCTGAGTAGGTGTACTTGTGGGGTTGCACCTGAAAGCCTGTGCCCCCTGGGATGGTGCTAACAGTGATGACACACGCAGGGGCCTGTGGCAGCAGGCGATTGCATGCATGTACGCACACGTGTGTGTCTGGTTGTGTGCAGAAGGACGTGGGTGACAGCATAAATATGCATCCACGTATATGTGACTGGGTCTACTCCGTGCATGTGCGAAGGCAATGGTGAGTCTCTTTTTGTGCATGAGTGTGAGGTGCAGGTGCCAGTCTTTTCTAGACAGGAAGTGGGGAGGGCCAGGGCACCCTTGCACCCGGTGACTACCTGGCCCTCTACCCCAGACCCTGGAGCTGGCGGGCTCCCCCTCGGTCCCTCTTGTGATCGGCTGTGCTGTGTCCTGCATGGCGCTGCTCACCCTCCTCGCCATCTATGCCGCCTTCTGGAGGTAAGTGGGATGCCTGGTGGGGGGAGGGCGGGGCGGGAGGTGGCCGGCCACCCCAGATTGGGCAGGGCAGCCAGCTCCTTGTCTCTGCCCGCTGTGCCCTCCCAGGTTCATAAAATCTGAACGCTCCATCATCCTGCTGAACTTCTGCCTGTCCATTCTGGCATCCAACATCCTGATCCTTGTGGGCCAGTCGCGGGTGCTGAGCAAGGCAGGTGCAGGCTCACAGGGGTGCTAGAGCGTGAGACTGGTGCGAAGGGAGGAGGGCGGAGGGTGTTTGCAGGTGCCGGTGCATGCACTGGTGTGTATGAAACTTAGGTGACAAATGTGTGTCGATGCCGGAGCCGGGTGTTGGGTGAGGGTGTGTGGGGGCGACTGTGTGTGTGAGCACACACGAGGACATTGCAGAGGGGGCGTGTGTACTCCAGTGGCGGATGTCTGTGTACGTGAGCCGAGTGCCTGCGTTCACACGTGTCAGGTGGCGTCTGCAGCCACGTGGGAGCCCGAGCAAAGCCTCTTGCCTGTGTCTGATCTAACAGTGCTGGCTGTCCCTCGTGCCCCTTCAGCCTTCCGTGCATAGTGCCAGCCCTGCTGGTGCCAGGCGCCAGGCCCACCCGGCCGTGACGTGGCAGGTGCTCCTGTTTGCCCCCTCCCTGCCAGCCCCGTCTGTGCGTGGGCAGCCTGCCCGCCTGCCTCCTGGATGCCGAATGCTGTGTGCGTGTCACCGGGCCCGTGTCGTGTTATGTGTGGGTGCAGGAAGACGGGGGTGCCTGGCAGGGCTCTGTAGGGGGCGGAGCTCGGGTGGGCGGTGGTGGCAGCGCCCAGCGGCGGGCGTGGGAAGCCTGGTGCCTCCTCCCGTGGCAGCTGCTCAGGGCCACGCCTGCCCTCTCCCTCTCCCTGCAGGGCGTGTGCACCATGACAGCCGCCTTCCTGCACTTCTTCTTCCTCTCGTCCTTTTGCTGGGTGCTCACGGAGGCCTGGCAGTCCTACCTGGCTGTCATTGGACGGATGCGCACCCGCCTTGTCCGCAAGCGCTTCCTCTGCCTGGGCTGGGGTGAGCAGGGCCCGGGCTGGACCCTGTCGCCGGGCCTTGGGGGCAAGGGAAGCCAGCAGAGGTTCAGCTTTGGCCCTGGCCCCACGCTCTGGGCACAGGGGTCAGCTGGGCTGGGGGTCTGGGAGGATGAAGGATCCTGAGGATGGGTGGCCACCTCACTCTGGCTCCCCCGCTCCCCCAGGTCTGCCTGCCCTGGTGGTGGCCGTGTCTGTCGGCTTTACCCGCACCAAAGGATACGGTACATCCAGCTAGTACGTGGGCCTCCCGGGTGGGCAGGGGGTAAGGGGTTTGTGGACCTGATAGGGCTCTGGGCTTCTCAGCCTGCCCTTCTGGCCCACACCTGCTGTGGGACTTTGGGTAAATTCTCCCCTGTCTCTGAGTCTCAGTTTCCCTGATTGTAAATGGGTGTGCTGGGATTGGCCAGTCTCGGAAGCATTTAGCTCAGCGACCAGTCTTATCTGACCCCCTTGGTGGCCCCAGGGCTTTCGTTAGCGGGGCGATGGAGGCTCAGCAGGAACCAGCGGCTCTCTCTCACCCTGTCTGGGTCCTGGCCCCACGCGAGGTGGGACCTGGCAGCTCAGGGAGCACCGAGGGATGGAGTTCGAGGGTGAGCGCGAGCCCACTGGGTGTCTGATACCCCGTTTCCCCCCACCCCAGCTGCTGGCTGTCTCTGGAGGGTGGCCTGCTTTATGCCTTTGTGGGCCCTGCGGCTGTCATTGTCCTGGTACGTGCCCCTTTGAAAGTGTCCTGGGAGGGGCGGGGCTGCGTGGGGGGTTCCTGCTGCCTGCCCCCCCCCCCGCCCCTGGGGATCACCCTGCCAGGAGGGCACCTGGTGACCCTGTCTTCCCCCGCCCACCTCACCGGGCCCCCAGGTGAACATGCTCATCGGAATCATCGTCTTCAACAAGCTCATGGCTCGTGATGGCATCTCAGACAAGTCTAAGAAGCAGAAGGCCGGGTAAGGGGAGGGGTCTCTGTGACTTGGCCTCGTGGGACGTGATGTCGGGAGGGAGGGCCAAGGCCACACCTGGAGGCTCAGGGCCTGATGATGCGATCGGGGCTCCTTGACCTTGGTGCATCAAGGGTGCAGGCAAGGTGGGCGCCTGGTGTGCTCAGCTGCAACCCCTCGCCCACCCTAACCCACCTCTCTCTCTCTCATCTGCCCTCCCCCTCCCACCCCACTCGGGGCTCATGCTGCCCCATCTCCTCCCAATTCCCATGTGTCTCCCCCCTTCTCCCACGTCTGTGGCGCCCCCCCGAGGTCGGAGCGGTGCCCCTGGGCCAGCCTGCTCCTCCCCTGCTCAGCGTGTGGAGTGGTCCCCAGCCCCCTGCTCAGCTCAGCCTCGGCCAGGAACGCCATGTTAGTTGTGCCCCTGTGGGGAAAAGGGGGGCGGGCAGGGGCTAAAGAATGGGGGGCAGTGACCGTGGTGGTGGTGGTGGGGGGGATGTCAGCCCAGTGTCCTGGAGAGCTTGCCCTGCGGACTGCCATCCGCTCTCAAGGGCTGGGCATTGTGGTGGCACAGGGGCTCCAGGGAGCGAATGTCTGCGCCTTCCAGAAAATGCTAGATTCCTGTGCCCACTCCTTGTTCCCCACCCCATTCCTCGCCCCCACCCCCACCCCGGCTTATGTTTTATCCAGGCACAACTGCACACTCCTCCCCACAGCCTCAGCCTACAGAGGCTCATAGAATCTTCAGCCCTTAGAATTTCTGAGCCCATAGAACCTTAGAATTAGAATGATAGAATCTTAGAATAAGACAATCAGAAGCTAAGAACGTTAGAATGAGTGAATCATAGGGTCTTGTCATCTGTCATAGAATCTGAGATGTAGAATTTCAGAGGCATTGACTCTCACAATCAGTTGGAGGACAGAGAATCTTGGAGGTAGGGAATTACTTCACCAAGCTGTGCCCTGGCAGCTGAGACTCTTAAAATCCCAGAAGCACACGAGTAGAAAGAATGAGGGAACACACTAAGGCTTCAGGCCCAGCCCCGACCCTCACAGGGCCGGAAAGCCATCTGAGCCTCCCTGACCCAGTGGGGGCCCGGCTTCGGCTTGCACACCTCTAGTGCCAGGGAGCTCTCTGCCTTGGGGAGCTGGCTGGCACCATCTCTGGAAGCTCCACGTAGGAAAAGCTCCACTTGGGCTGCCATCTGCCTCTGACCCAGTCTCAGAGCCAGCAGTTAAAAGCTTGGTCTTAAGAGGTGGCCGGGTTGGGTTTGCATCCCGCTCTGTCTCTGTCTGTCCAGCTCGGCACACTCTAATGTCCTCCTCTGTGAACTGAGATAAGAACCCCCGTGCCTGTTCACTGCAGTTGTTTTGGTCATAGTGTGACTAATGTATGTAAAGTGTTCGGTGTAGGGCCTGGCAGAGGATTGGTGGTTAATCGTGGGCAGCTCTCCTGACTGTCATGAGCCCCCAGGGGCTGTGGAGACCACTGTGCCTGCCCCCTGCCAGGCTGAACAGCCCCAGACCGCTCTTCCGAGGGCCGACCTTGGCCCCCTGCCTGTCTCTCTGCCTTGTCCAGAGCTGTTCCCACCTCTGTCTGACTCTCCCAGTGTTCACGAGGCAGGGTGGGTCGGGTGTGGCACCTGGCCTAGTAGGGCAAGACTGCCCTACTGTGCCCTCGTGGGCTGGCACTGGTACGCGGATGCCAGGGCCCCTCTGCCGTTTTCCCCCCGTCCTCCCTTGTCAAGGAGGCAGGGGACGTGTGGGTTTGGCCCTGACCCTGGCTTTGAGCCTCTGCCCCCGCGACGGGCTTTCTGCCCGGGGCTCTGAGCAGCCCCTGGGAGTTTGGCATCTCCTCCTTGGGCAGTCAAGGGGGAGGAGCCTCTGCCGCCCTGGCTCCCGTCTTCTCCCTACAGATTTGTGCTTCGTGATGTTTGTCCTCCGTCCTCCCCGCTTGTTTAATCTTCCTGTGCGTCTCTGCCCATCTCATTCCCTCTCACCATGTCTGTCGACTCTCTTTGTCCCTCTTCCTCTCCTCCCCTCCCGGGGTCTCTGGGGATGCAGCCCAGGCCTGTGCTTCTGTGCAAATTGGGGCCGAAACTCACAGCGTCTATACCTGCCCGCCTGCTCCTCTCTCCCACTGCTTCTTTCCACCTTCTCCATCTCTGTCCCCTGATGCTGCCTCGGCTCTGGCTCAGTCCCACTGTGACAGTGTCTGTCCCTCCCCCCTCTCCTGGTCCCCCCAGTTTTCTGCTCTCTGTCTTTGTTCTGTCTCTCTGCCTCCAGCTCCTCAGCCCCTCTCTGCTTGGGGACGTGACTGAGGTCTTGACATCTGGGGCCCTGCCCATTTGGGGCAGCTGCAGGGCCCCAGGCTGATGCAGGCCCCAGGCTCAGCCCTGTCCCCCGGAGCCACCCTGACAGACCCTCCGCCTCGTCCTCAGGGCCTCGCTCTGGAGCTCCTGCGTGGTGCTGCCCCTGCTGGCGCTCACCTGGATGTCCGCCGTCCTGGCCATGACGGACCGCCGCTCCGTCCTCTTCCAGGCCCTCTTTGCCGTCTTCAACTCAGCGCAGGGCTTTGTCATCACGGCCGTGCACTGCTTCCTGCGCCGAGAGGTGGGCCGGGCCTCTCCTGCCCCTGTCCGCCCCCCGACCATGCCAGTCCCTCGCTTCTCCCCACCGCACAGATGGGGAAGATTGAGGCCCCGACCAGGACCCAAGCTTGCACAGCCCTTGGTGTGGAAGCTGATAGCCTGGGTGGCCTTGGCCTCGGCCTCGGCCTCCTGGGGCTCCTTCTCCCCTCCCCTAGGCTGGATGCGCTTCTTTCCTTCCGCACCCGCCTGGGTGCCTGGGGTGGGAGGCAGAGCCAGCTGTGGCCAGGGGCCCTGTGGTGGCCTCAGGCCCAGCGGGCGCCTGCTGCCCCCAGGTCCAGGATGTGGTGAAGTGCCAGATGGGCGTGTGCCGGGCCGATGAGAGTGAAGACTCCCCCGACTCATGTAAGAACGGGCAGCTGCAGATCCTGGTGAGTGAGGAGGCCCGGGCAGGGCACAGGTGGGTTCTGGGTGCCACCCCCAGCCCCCTGCCCTAGACCCCTCACCTTCCCCATCCGTGGCAGGGAGGGGACAGGGACCAGGTTTGATTCAGGCTCAGCCACTGACAGCTGGGGCCGGGAGAGACCACGCCTGGGGCTCCCCTGCTCTTTGGGGGTAGTGTGCTGTGGAGGGAGCCTCTGGGCGGGGGTGGGGTGGGGGCCTGAGTGCCCCCCACTCTGTGATACATGGATCCTCTCTCTGCCTGTCTTTTCTCTCTCTCTCTGCCTATAGTCAGACTTTGAAAAAGATGTGGATCTGGCTTGTCAGACAGGTGAGTGTGCCAGGGCACAGCCAAGAATGGCCCCAGAGAATGGCAAGAAGGGAGGGCCCCAGCGCCATCACGGGAGGCCGTGACGCGGGTCTGGCTGTGGGATCCTGACAGCCCTGAGCTGGCTGTGAGCGCCACTCACTGCAGGACTCTGGGCAAACAGCGTGCCCCTCGAGTCGCAGTTAACTCACCTAAACAGGGGAGAAGTCTGTCCTTCAGGGTGGGTGGGAGCCTTAAATGAATTAGGGGACATCAAGTGCCCCAGCAGGGTGCTCAGCACCAAGGAGCTGCTCTATTGTTGTGTCAGTTCCCTGATTCTTACCAGCATCTCCTTCAAGTTCTGCCTCCCCGGGGAGGAGCAGCCCAGGGCACGGGGAGGAGCAAGGCCATTTGACAGCCTTGGAGCTGTGGGGTCAGAGGTCAGGACCCACACCCAGGCCCTGTGGGAGCTGGGCCTTGGCTCTGTTCCTGGCCCTGCCTTACCACGGGCCTCTGGGGTGGGCTCCTTCTGGACCCCTGCGCTAAGCATGCGGCATCACTGCAGGCCTCCTTTCTCCCGCCGTCCAAGCTCAGAGGCGCGGTGCCTGCCCAGGCTGGGCAAGGGCATCCGGGGGCATCTTCCTGCCCCGGACTTAACCTCCCTCCACTCCTGCCCCCAGTGCTGTTCAAGGAGGTCAACACTTGCAACCCGTCCACCATCACGGGCACCCTGTCCCGCCTGTCCTTGGACGAGGACGAGGAGCCCAAGTCCTGCCTCGTCGGTCCCGAGGGCAGCCTCAGCTTCTCGCCACTGCCTGGCAACATCCTGGTGCCCATGGCAGCCTCGCCGGGGCTGGGGGAGCCCCCGCCCCCCCAGGAGGCCAACCCCGTGTACATGTGCGGGGAGGGCGGCCTGCGGCAGCTGGACCTCACGTGGCTGCGGCCGGCCGAGCCGGGCTCCGAGGGGGACTACATGGTGCTGCCCCGGAGGACTCTGAGCCTGCAGCCCGGCGCGGGCGGAGGTGGCGAGGATCCCCCCCGGGCTCGGCCCGAGGGCACCCCTCGGCGGGCCGCCAAGGCGCTGGCCCACTCCGAAGGCTACCCCAGCTTCCTGTCTGTGGACCACTCGGGCCTGGGGCTGGGCCCTGCCTACGGGTCTCTGCAGAACCCCTACGGGATGAGCTTCCAACCGCCCCCGCCGACGCCCAGCGCCCGCCAAGTGCCCGAGCCCGGGGAACGCAGCCGGACCATGCCCCGCACCGTGCCCGGCTCCACCATGAAGCTGGGCTCCTTGGAGGTGAGGGGCTGTCGGCAGCGGGTGGGAGCCCTGCCCCGTGTGGCTGTGTCTGTCTGAGTCTCAGGCAGCAGCTGGGGACGGGACAGCTAGCAACTCCTCTACAAAGCCCTGGGGAGCGTACCCGTTGGGCGCGTCGCCTCCCTTTGTGCGCGCGGTGGCTCCAGGGGGATTCTGGCTTCTCTGAGTTCCTCAAATGGGCCTGGACCCCGAGTGCCAAGGGTGGGGTCACTCACGCTTGCCCTAGTGCCTGCTTTGGGGTGACTGGTTAGGATGGGCCCCCCTTTAAGGGGCCTGCGGCTCAGGCCAGGCGCTGTGTTGCTAGGGAGGCCTCGTCGCCGGGGCCGAGCGCCTGGCCTCCGAGCCCCGCAGACCTGAGTTCGGATCTGGACGCTGCTGACAAGCAGTGAGATTTGGAGCATTATCTCCCCGCTGGGACTCTTCGCCTCAACATCTCTGAGCCTCAGTTTCCTCAATTGTAAAGTGGGTTATGTAGCAGCCTCTTGGTAGAGTTATTGCGAGGACTAATGGACCGATGTAACACATTTATCTCTGTGTGGAGCAGGTAGAAAGTGCTAGATAATTGAGGATGGCTGCTGTTATCAACCCCTGGCACTGCCCATAGGCCTTTGGTAATTGCCCCTCTCTTCTTGAGCAAATGAAATTCCTCTCTTTCCCTGCCTGTGTGTTTTCTGTGGCTGCCCCACCTTCCCTCTGGCCTCCTTAGGCCTCCTCCCTGCAGGGGATCAGTGGCAGCAAGCATGTGGTAGTGTAGACCTCTAGAATATTCTAGAATTTTCATTAGAGGGGTGGGGGGGTGTGGATGAGGAAAGGGGCAGGAGTCACAGCTCAAGACCCCATCGGCTGCTCACGTTCGGCCACAGAAACCTGCTCCCCATCCTCGGCACAGAGAAAACTAAGCTAGCAGCTAGAAGGTTTTCAAGTTTAGTTTTTCTCCCAAAATGTGTCTTGAACATTTGGTGCCTGCTCCTGCCGCAGATGGCAGAAACAGGAAGGCATCACAAAGACAGAAAACGCGGCACAGGCACTGGGGAGGGGAGTGCTCAGCGTGGCAGGTTTTGTGCTGTGGACACCTGCCCATGCTTGGGCCACTGAAGAGGGGCCGGCGCTGGGCTCCTCGCGTGGGAGGTAGCAATAAACGTGGCAGCATCTTAAGGGGGTCAAGGATGACGTCCAGAATTCTGGTGTGGGCAAGTGTGATGGGGCGGGGGCGGAGGAGCAAGTTTAGAGCAGTGGAATTTGGAGTTTACTTATTTGGGCGTAGCCATGTATATGTGCCCATGGGTATCAGGGAGCAGGGCGCGGTGTCCCGCTGCCTCCAGAAAGTGCAGTGTGGCCGGTAACAGAGAGGACACGGGTGCACTTGGTGAAGGGCAGGGGAGGGTCCAGGGCAGAGCGAGAAGGACCTTGAGTTGAAGAAGCCAGGGTGGTTGGCGGAGAAAAAGCAGGCAGGGAGGCGGAAGGACCCATGGAGGGGCGTCACAGACGCCAGTGAGTGTGGGTGCCTGCCGGGGACCTGGGAGATTCTAGGTGGTGGTTTTAGGGGCATCCTTGAGGCCCATGGGACAAGCCTTTCTTCCTCCTGGACCTCAGTTTCCCCAGCATTAACTGGGAAAACTGGTCTGTGGTCTCGTGCTCCCAGGCCAACATTCTGACTCCCAAGGCCTCCTTCTCCAGCCTCACGGGATGCTGCGTAGGGTGCTGGGGCCTTAAAGGGGATCTCGGGCAAGCGAGGGCTGGGAGAGGCATGAAGGAGGGAGGCCGGGGAGGCAGGGCCAAGTTCAGCAGGTGGTCCAAGGAAGGTTTCTGTGACCCTGCGTCCTCTATTTGCAAGACAAGTGGAGGTTTCCAGGGAGAGAGGAGTCTGTTGGTGGCAGGGAAGATGGGGCAAGATAGGACAGGACAGAGGGGTGGCATCCGCATCTGGGGCTCGGAGGAAGGAGGGTCTACCCTGTGCTCCCCTTGGGGGATCTGCGTCCCTGACACTTTGGAAGTCTGCGCTGTGACATCTGGCCCGTGTGCCGTCTATCTCTACACGTGTGTCGGCTTGCGTGCCCCTGGTGGGTGTCTGCCTCAGGCTGTGGCATGTGTGTGCGTGGCGGGGCGGCAGAGAGAGTGGGCCTGGGGCCTGAGCCACAGGCCTGTGGCGATGTGGCATCTTGGTGCCTCCTCTCCCAGGCCCCAACCCTGTTTCCACATCCTCAACTCCTGGGCCTGAGCTGGGGGAAGGTGCAGTGGACAGACCCTGGGGGGAGGGACCAGATTTCCCGTCTCGGAAGCCCCTGCACGTGGTAAAAAGTTTTCTTCTTCACTGCCTCCTTGTTGCTCTTCCCCAGCGAAAGAAGTTACGCTATTCAGACTTGGACTTTGAGGTAAGCGCTACAGCGTATGTGTGTGTTGGGTTGTCAGGGGTCGGGCGGTGGTTTGTGTCCCTGGAGGGTCCCCTCCTAAAATTAGCTCAGGCCCCAGTGCAGAGCCTGCCCCCACGACATCCCCTCACTGCCCAAGCCTGTAGCCCTGGTGGGGGGATGGAGAACCAGGCCTTGTCCCCGAGGGGCCAGCAGCAGGCAGGGGCGCGGGGACCCAGGATGCCGAGTGCCCCATGGGGAGCGCCTCCCCTGACGCCCCGTGGCTCCCAGAAGGTGATGCACACCCGGAAACGGCACTCAGAACTCTACCACGAGCTCAACCAGAAATTCCACACTTTCGACCGCTACCGCAGCCAGTCCACAGCCAAGGTGAGGGCTCCGCTGGTGACTGCCCCTGCCCTGAGGCTCAGGGCCCGAGCCGGCGCAGTGGCCCCCCGGGGTCAGACCCTGACCCACGGCCCCCGTTGCAGAGGGAGAAGCGATGGAGTGTGTCCTCGGGTGGGGCGGCCGATCGGAGCGTGGCCAGCGTAAGTGCCCCCGGCCGGGTGGGGGTGAGGTGAGCTCCGAGGCCCTGGTTCCCTCCCTGCCCTCCTCCCTGGCCTGGGCAACCTCAGCCTGTCGCCCCAAAGGCCTGCCCGTGGCATAAGCCCAGTCTGGGGTTTTCAGGAGATGGGGGCTGTTCGTGGGGGGCCCCACCAGGATCTTGAGTAGATAGTCTCGAGAGGCCACCCTGAGTCTAGGGGTCAGGAACCCAACCCTGGAGCCAGGCAGATCTGGATTTGAACCCCACTGTGGCATTTGATGGCTCGGTACCTTTGGGCATCACCAAGCCCTCCCCGGGCCTCCTCAGTTTGTTCTTCTGTACAGTGGGTGAGCTCCTACTGGCCCATCTCCACGGGCCCTTCCTGCTCCCCCCTGCCCCCCCCCCAGGAGAAGCCCAGCCCCGGGGAGCGTCCTGGCTTGTCCCAACCACGGCGACATCAGAGCTGGAGCACCTTCAAGTCTATGACGCTGGGCTCGCTGCCCCCCAAGCCCCGAGAACGGCTGGCCCTGCACCGGGCAGCTGCCTGGGAGCCCACAGAACCACCCGATGGCGACTTCCAGACAGAGGTGTGAGTGCCACGCCGGACTGCCCACTGCGTATAAATATATATATCTCTCTATTTTCACACTCCACTTTGGAACTACCCAGGAGCCAGCGCCCCCTCCCCTCTCCCGAGGGCTGGGCAGGGAGGCACAGTGGACTCAGCCGGGCCGGGGGAGCCAGACACAGCGTGGCCAGGGGGGCCAGGGCCCGTCCCTGTTTCTCAGAGGCCTCTCAGCCCCTAGAGCCCCATCTTCGCCCCCGGCCTGTCTGTCCCTGTCCCGGGCTGGGGATGGGGGAGGGGAACTTTGCTGGGAATAAACTTCACTCTGTGGATTTTGCTGCTGAGCTCTTTGCTTCCCCCAGGGGAAGGCCCAGCCCTGGGACCCCCAGCTTTGTTCTTCTGTCTCCACGGTTCAGCTTGCTTGGTCTCATCAAATTGTGGTGGGGTCAGGCTGGCCCGACCGGGAGGGCTGGCCTGGGCTCTGAGCCCATCTTTGTCCCTGCCTCCCTGGGAGCCCCTGCACATCCCCCTCCCCTGTTGGGGCCTGGGGTCAGCACACGGGGAATGTGGGGTGGGACCCCTTGAAGCAGGACTGCCCCAGTGGCTGTGGTGGTCATGGCCGCCTTTCACTGGGACCCAGAGGCCAGACTGCTTGGACAGGAGCCCAGGCAGAGCTTAATGACCTCAGTTTCCCCATCTGTGCGGTGGAGACGGTAGCGGTATACCTCATAGGGTTGTTATGAGGATGGAACAAATTCACACAGGTAAAGCACCGAGCGAGTGCCCGGCACAGAAGGAGCACTGTGAGCATTAGCTGTTGTCCAAGGCGCTTGGTCTCAGGCTGTGCTGTGTGCTAGGAGCTCCATACACTTGGCCCCCGACCCCTTGCTGGAAGGTTTTAGGCAGCCCATTTTGTGAACGAGAAAACGAGGCCAGAGATGGGAAGTGATTTGCTCAGGGCCACAGTCAAAGGCAGGGCTGGGACTTCACCATCATCAGTGCCACCTGCCCCCCCCACACACACACAATAGGACTGCAAGCCTGAGCTCCGCTTCCTGGGGCCTGCCCTTCATGGCCACAGGGCAGCCGCAGGGAGCTGGGTGGTGGGGGAGCCTTAGGTACTACGTCTCAGGGTGGGTGTGGAGTGGAGGGGCCAGGCTGGCTTGGTGCCAGAGGACAAGGGTAAGAAATTCATTGTGGGGTGTAGTTGCCACACACATGAGTGGACCCTACCCGGTTTCCAGAAATCCAGGAAGAGGGCACATAGGATCATTGTGGAAACGTCTGTCTTGTGGTCAGGCAGCCAGAGAAAGCAGGCTGCAGGTGCAGCTGCCAGCCTGGCGATTTAGCCATACAGGCATCTCCAGGTCTCTCCCCTGGGACTCCGAGACGCAGCCGCAGGCCTGTCTCTGGGGGTGGATATGTCGGAGGGAAGAGTTAGGTACCATAGGAGCCTGGATGGGGGAGAAGGATGAAGGGACTGGCTGCTGGGGTAGGCAGCAGCTAATGGCCCCCTGGAGGGGCTGGAGGAGTGGTGACCGTGGTGGTAGAGGCTCCCTCAGTCTCCTCTGAATCCTGCCAGCTGTGGGCCTGGTCAGAGAAGGGAGCAGCTGCCCGCCCCCCCGCCGAAGGTCACTTGTCACCTGGGCCTCCTCCCGGCGGGCAGCTCCAGCCACTTGCGAGTAACAAAGTGCTCACTCAGGCACCACCTCACTTGAGTTTGCAAGGTAGGTATTGGCACTCCCCCATTTTGCAGATGAGGAAATCAAGGCTGAGAGAAGGGACCTGACTTTTCAGAACTCCCGTGGCTTGTAAGTGGTTATATTGGAACTGCGGCACAAGTTAGCAGAGTCCCAGAACCAGCCCTTTAGGTTAAAGGGGACTTTGTTCCCTTAGGAGTTGCAGGCTGCAGCAAGGAAGCGGTGGGCAGGTGGCTGGCCCTTGGTGATGAGAGCCAGGGTCATAGTGTGGCCAGATCTCCTGTCCCTTCCCGCTGCTCCCTGTGTCAGCTCCATTCTTTTAGGCAAGCCTCCTCACCCCTCTGGACCCGGAAGGCTTCCTTCTCCCAGCTCCTATCCTTCAACTCTCCCCCTAGAGGGAAAGAAACTGTCTCCTGCATTCCAATCAGAAAGCCCCCAAAGAAGGACTCTGATTGGCTCCAGGCAGGGGGTGGGGTGCTGTGATTGGCAACTCTCTTGGGACCCTCAAGGTGTGTGTGGGGGGGGAGGGGTGCTGGTAGGTCTCCAAAAGGGGAGATCTTTTGTTTCCAGAGGGGGGTGATAGGTTCACACAGAGTCCTTGTCCATGACCTTGTGCCAGCAGACCTCACCGCACATTCCCGGACCAGGGCTTTCTCAGAGGCACCACCTCTCCTGTGTTCCTGCCTCCCTCCTTCCCAGCCCTGGGCTCCGCTGGCCTCCGCAGGCATCTCTCAGGCTGAGCTGTACCCTTCCCTCTTGAGTTTCGCTTTGCATCTGATTTGAGGAGGAGTTCAGTATTCACCTTGTTGATTCTGCTCCAGTAGCAACCACAGCTGCAGCAGAGGCTCTTGGGGGCTTTGAGACTCGCCACTTCCATGATCAGGGCCAGGGCTTTCGTGTGTCGAGGGCTGTGTTTCTCTCTGCCCCTCAGTCCCCACTCCCTAGGCACTGACTTGCTGTGTTTCCTCAGACAGGTCACTGGGCCTTCTCTGACTTGGGTTTCTTTATCTGTGGGCTTGATAGTCCTTTCATTTGGGCTCATGTCTAATGGTTTGATAACAACCTGTCATGTCTTTCCTGGCCTTGAATTTCTCATCTCATTGTCCTCATTCTCTGCCTCCAGTCACCACCTAGTCCAGATGTGACCTTTCTAAAATGCAGATCTGGCCAAGCCACTGCCCTTCCTACTCAGCAGCCTTCCAAAGATGCTAGAATTAGCCTAGAAGGCAAGGTTCTTGGTGATGGGACTCTTGCAGGCTGCTTGTGGCCCATCTCTCTCACTTCTGTGCCTTTGCACATGCCATTCCTTCTGCCTGAAATTTCCGCCTGTTCACAGACAGATTCCCCTTCATCCTTACAGGTCTAGTTCCGATGGCCCCCCTCTGTGAATCTGCCCCTGAACCCCCGCCACAGCAGTCAGCACTTGCTGGGCTTCCATAGCCCTGGCACGTTTTCACTCTTGCCCTTCTTTCACAGAATGGCTGTCATCTATGTTGACCTGGTTTGGGTTTGTGCACTCAGCCAAGGGCTCCATGAACAGATGGAATGGAATGCACAAATCTCTTGAATGTTGATTGCCTCATCTGCAAAATGGGGGTAATGATAATCCTTAACCAGGCTTCCTCACTGGGTATCCAGCACACAACTTGAGATTATTCCGAAGGAGAGTTTTGCAGGTGGTATGCATCCCTCTCCTGGTTATTCCTGGGTCTTGGTGTTATCATAGGACCCCAAGTAGAAAGCTGGCCCTGGATGCTGTCCAGGGTGCTGAAAGGGACCTGGTGCCCTCGAAGTGATGCGCCAGCTTGAGAAGCTCACCCAAGCTTGGCTGCAGCCTTTCTTTGCCTTCCAGCAAAGTTGTGGATGGAGTTCCCGTTGTGGCACAGTGGAAGTGAATCCGACTAGGAACCATGAGGTTGCAGGTTCGATCACTGGCCTCGCTCAGTGGGTTAAGGATCTGGCGTTGCCATGAGCTGTGGTGTAGGTCGCAGATGCAACTTGGATCTAGCGTGACTGTGACTGCGGTGTAGGCCGGCAGCTACAGCTCCGATTTGACCCCTAGCCTGGGAACGTCCACCTGCTGTGGGTGCGGCCCTAAAAAGACTAAGTAAATAAATAAATGTAAAAAAAATAGGTGAATGTTTATAATGTTTAACCCACTATATCAAAAATACTATCATTTAAACCCGTAATCAATATAGAAGAATACTGATAAGATAGTTTACATTCCTTTTCCATACTAAGTCTCTGAAATCTAGTGTGTGCTTTACATATAGTATACGTCTCAATTCAGCCTGGCCACATTCTGAGGACTCAATGACCGTGTGTGGCTAGCGGCTGTCAGATTGCACAGCACAGCTCTAGACAGAACAAAGGTAGTGACCTTGGGCAGGTCAATTCAGTGTGCTCTGTGAAAAGGAGGTATGAGTCCTGCTTGTCTCACTGGGTCATGCTGAGGGTTCATGGGAGTGATGTAAACACAGTGCCAGCCCCAAGCAGGTCCTAAGTTGGTCCTCCTAGGATCCAGGTATGCAGGGGATACAGGTGGCTGGGAGGGGGTGTTGGGGATAGAGGAGAAGCTCCTGAGACCCGCGCACTGGTGTCGGACCTGCCTCAGCAGGGCTGGGGGAAGGGTGCGCCCCTCCCCTCACCCCTGCAACCACCCTCGCAGCCTGTCTTTCTTCCTCCCAGACCCGGGGAGAAGGGAGGCAGGTTAGGAATGGCACTTGAACGGACACATTAAGTTCAACAGGGTTTTAATTCACTTCCATTAGGCACCAATTAAAAGGAAACTAGGTGGCCTGCGGGAGAACCTGGGTGCAGGATGCTGCCAACTTGTCTCTCTGGACTCACTTCCTTCAAGGCTTCCTCTTGCCCACTCGGGCAGCTCATGGGGTCCAACATTTGGGGCTTCTTAGGGCCAATCCCCAGAATCCCCCATTATTCCTCCCTGCACTCCTCCAAGAATACCAACCCCAGGAACACCCCTGCCCTCTCAGGCCCTCCAGACACATGCTGAGTGTCTAGAGCAGGGGAGTCACAAAACCTGCAATAAGGGTTTGGCATTTCAGACTAGCGGGGAATCAAGAAGGGTGTTAGGCAGAGGGTGGTATGATCAGATTTCACAGGGTTGCTCTGGGTGGATGGGAGATGGCTGGGGGTGGTTACTGAAGAATGAGGTGGCTGCAGAGAGACCAGTGAAGAGACCGTCCATACAAAGGAAACCTTTAACTAGAGGGGTAGCTTCGGAGGGGGCATGGAATCTATATGTATGCAGCGGTGGAACTGTGAGCCCCTGGTATGGACAGTATCAAAGGAGCCAAGGGCGGGCTTCTGTCTTACACACCTGGATGGATGACCATTCCATGAATTTGGAGGCCAGGAAGAGGACCAGCTTTGGGGGAGACAGTAGTCATGGCTTTCACCTTGAGTGCACTAACCTTGGCAGTAGCTCGGAGATTGGCAAGGGGCAATTTCAAGGAGGTAGCTGGTTAGACATACAGGACTAGAATTCAGGAGAAGGGCTGGGATGGCGCGGCAGGAAGCTGTACTGGAGCAGGCTGTAGAGTGGGAGGTGAAGAAATGAAAGACAGGATAGACGGTTCTCGAAGTGGAGCTGTGACAAGAGGGAGAGAAAGCTCAGGGCCCTGAAGGTGAATTAGCTGGGGAGAAGGATGGACTGTCTCCAAGAGTGGAGAGGCTGTGCCTACCCCCTCCCCGAGACCCTACATAATCATAGACTAAAAATAACCAGCCTTACCATCCTGGGAGGCAGGGTCCTGAGACCTGGTAATGGATATCATCACAGAGATTGATTCTGCTCGTTTGTCGGGCTGCAGGCCAGCCACAGTTCCTGAAAAGGCCTGGGGGAGGCATTCAACAAAACCCTGGCTCTAAGATCTTTTGGGAGGATGGAACTCCAGACTCCATGGGGAGCTCTCAGGCACAAGATAGAGATACAGACCCGGTGTCCGGGCTCTCTGCAGCCCTTGTCCCTGCTCCTTCCGACCAGGCAGGAGCAAGAGTGAGCCCTCCCCACAAGCCTCCACTCCCCACCAGGTCTGCTCCAGGCTCGTATGTCCCCAGCTCCTGCGGTGGCACGGCACAGCCCCAGGCTTCAATCTAGATATCCCTAGAGTCAACTGAGAAAGTCAATATTTAATTTGGGCACCATGTTAATGCCATCGATTACCAGCGCCCCCCCCCCACTTCCTCAAGCTCATTTGTCACTTCCCACCCATGGTGGGGGCGGTCCTGAAACCCAGTGGAGGTAGAGCTCAGCCTGGGGTCAGCCTGGGAAAACCAGCCTGCATGTGCGGGTGCTACCTTGGGCCACCCAGCTTTCTGTTCTCCCTGAAAATCCCAGATCTCCCTTTTTTTTCGGTCGGGGACTGCATCTCATTCCCTGCAGGGTCCATACACAGAGCAGATGTGGTTGCGAGTCGAGTGATGGAGGGAAGGATAGAAATTGAAGCTTGCCACCGTGGGAGAAAAGTGAGGGCATGTCCTGAGACCCAGAGCCCAAGGGCTGTGCCTGCTCAGGCTTCTGGATCCCCTCCTCGGTGCCCAGTGCAACTTTGAGAACCTTCATCCTGAGCTGCCCAGGGACTCTTCAGTGGCCCAGTTGACCCACTCAGAACCACTCGCTCAAGTCTGGAGCCAGGGGAGCCTGACTTGGTCATTCATTTATTCAGTAAACACTGGTATCAACTTCGTGTCAGACCCTGAGCTGGGCACTGACAGTGTAAATATGAGGAAAACAGATTCTAAGAAGGATACCAAGGTGGGGGGAAGCAGGGGGAAGGATGGGTTTTGTTTCTCCTGCCCAAAACCTTCCAGGGGTCTCTGATGCTCTTAGAATAAAGTTAAGGCTCCTCACTGTGGTCCACGAGGTGGGACCTGATCTTGTTCCCACCCACCACTCTGACTGAGTCCTTTGCCGGTCTCCTCACTGACAGCCCTCCAGCCAGCTGGCCTCCTTGGTCCTCCTCCAACACACTGCATGGTTTCTCACCCCAGGCCCTTTGCGTATGCCGTACCCAACCACTTGTTTGGCTCTTCCCTGTTTGCTGCTTTGCTGGGTTTCACTAGATTGAAGCCCTAATGCCACCTCCTAAGAAAGGCCTTCCTTGCCTACCCCTTAACCTTCTGAATCATTTTGTTGTTGCTTCACCCTAATTCTTCCCTAGTATTTCTTCTCCCAGTCTGAAATTGTAGCACCCGTTTCCTGTTTGTTGCCTGTCTCCTGCACTAGACTGTAAGCCTCTGAGGGCAAAACACGGTGATATTCACTGACATACATACTGTTGCTTGTCACATGGTATGAACTTAACAGATATTGTTGAACGGATGAATGAATGAATAAATGTGGAGTTTAAGGTTCCCAGAGGACATCAAGAGGTGGGTGTCCAGGAAGCAGGCAAAGCTAAAGCCCCGCCACAGGCTGTGTCCGCATCTAGACCTGGGAGTGGAGGGAGGGCCTTGCCTGTGCAGGTGGGCCGGGAAGGGGAGAGCCCCAGAGGACATCAGCCTCAGGGCATGTATATTGAAGGAGGCTCCTTCCTTGCATATTAACTTGCTGCTGGTCTGGCAGCTCTTGCGCCTGCTGAATTTTTCACTTTTAGGGCCAATGGTTGATTGAGGATGAAGGCCATGTCTGCTTGTGTGTGAGAGTGTCATGTGCCACTATTTAGGCAGGAGCTTGCTCCCAGGTGGCCACGAATGGGTGCTACATGGGCAACTGCACGTCCCAGAAGCCCCTGCCCTTGGTTGGCCTACAGTGCACCCAGGTGATTAGCGTTTTACACGCCACCACTTCCAAGCCCAACTGAGAGAAGGCAAGGCCCTTAGAGACCACTGAGTTCCACTCCCCCATTGTGCAGAGAGGAAAACTGAGGCCCACAGAGGGATGAGTTCCCTCAAAGTCACACCAGCAGTCCTTGGGGCTAGGCTCGGTGGACAGTGAGCATTTTATGGAGAACCTGTGGTGCACCTGGCACTGCGCTGGGCACGGGGACTCACACTGGAGACGCCCACAGTCCAGCAAATGGGGCTTAGGGAAGAGGGGGCCGGACCTGGACATCAGCAATAGGCCCGGAGCGGGAGCGCTCTCCCCTGCCTTTGGGGGAGGGTATTAGGGAAGGCCACTTACAGAAGACAACGCTTCTTATACGGAATAATTGGCCAACCGGGACCTGCTGTATAGCACGGAGGACTCTACCGAACATTCTGTGATGATCCATGTGGGAAAAGAATCAGGAAGAGAAAGGCTATGTGTACACGTGTGGCCAAATCACTTTGTTATACAGCAGAAATTATCACAACCTTGTAAGTCAACTCCATATCAATAAAAATTTAAAAATGAAAAAACAAAAAAGACAACCCTTAGGGAGTTCCCGTTGTGGCTCAGCAGAAACAAATCTGACCAGTATCCACAAGGACACGGGTTTGATCCCTGGCCTCGCTCAGTAGGTTAAGGATCCGGCATTGCCGTGAGCTGTGGTGTAGACTGAAGATGTGGCTCGGATCCCAAATTTCTGCGGCTGTGGCGTAGGCTGGCAGCTGCAGCTCCGATTCAACCCCTAGCCTGGGAACTTCCATATGCCGCATGTGCGGCCCTTAAAAAAAGCCACAACCCTTGCACTGAGCTTTGAAGACTAATTGAAAGCTCAGAAAGCGGAGAAGGGGAAAGGACACTCCCGGCGGAGGGTGCCGTGTAAGCAAAGGCAGGGAGGCATGAAACAACCTGGCAGGTTTGGAGAATTGCAAATCACGTGGTCTGGGTGGAGAGGAGATGCAAGAAGGCTGGGCTGCAGAGATGAGGTGGCGAGGGAAGCAGGTTCTGACGGCAGAGGGCCTTGTGGGCCATGATAGGTGCTGGAATTCCATTTTGAGGGCTGCTGGTAAATCAAACTTGGGTTTTAGAAAGATTTCTGTAGCTACCAAGGAAAGATGAATTCAACGAATATATTCTGAGCACTTTCTATGTGCTGCTCCCCATGCCGGGTCCTGAGGAGTCTACTCTGAATGAGGCACAGCCAGTCTCAGCCCTGCCAGGCGACAACAGGCAGGTGGGGCAGGTGGGACTCTTGGCACATAAACTCAAGAAATACCCTATTTCTAGGGAGTTCCCATTGTGGCTCAGCAGTAATGAACCTGACTAGTATCCATGAGGATGCGAGTTTGATCCCTGGCCACACTGGGCGGGTTAAGGATCTGGTGTTGCCTTGAGCTGCAGTGTAGATCACAGACTTGGCTTGGATCTGGCCTTGCTGTGGCTGTGGTGTAGGCCAGTGGCTACAGCTCCAATTCGATCCCTAGCCTGTGCACTTCCATATGCCGCAGGTACAGTCCTAAAAAGCAAAAAAAGAAAGAAAAAAGAAAAAAAAATAGAGAGAGGGAGAGAGAAAGAAAGAAAGGGAAGAAATACCCTCTTTCTGGATTCTTATTGAATCAGCTCCAATCTGACTTTTGCTCTGAGCCCTTTCCTATAAGCTGGCAGAAAATTCAATCGCAAACATCCCTGGGGTCACCAGCCACTTTCTCCACAGGCTTATGCAAGGTCCTGTTGTCCCACCCAGGTCTAAGCATGAAGTTCTGATTCTGGGTACACTGGTTTCACAGAGATAGATGCCCACGTGGTCCCTTGAGGTTCAGCAACTCAGCTGTTCCTCTGCCACCTGGAGGCACTGAGGCCAGAACCCCAGTGCTTGGCTCCAGCCTCCCCAGATGGTGCTCTACCCCCACCCCCGACCCCAGCTCCTATTACCTGTCAGGAGTGGGGCTGCCAGAAACAGATCCACACCATTCACATGACTCCCCCACCCCGCCCCACTTCTGGCCCCTCTGCAGCTGGCTGTGCCCTCTCCTTTCTCTGCCCACATCTGCTGCCCTCTTCTGCCCACCCCTTGGGAACACAGTCACTTCCAGAAGGTTAGCTTTTTCAAAAGTCAGGATGAGCCATCAGACTTCAAGCAGCTTTTGTGTTCAGCCCTGCACAAGTTCCCTGAGGCTAGAAAAATAAAACGGCTGGGATGCCAGCTTGGAACTGGGAGGGGAGCAAAATAATTAACATCTCAATAAATTAACCTGCCACAAAAGTGGGTAAGTGATGAGAGACGTGGGCACTGGGTCCTGTGGGAGCTCAGAGAAGGGGTTCCTGACTCCTACCCAAGGAGGAGAGTTCTTGCCAGATGGAGTCCCGAAGAGAGCAAGGAAAAGTGTTCCAGGAAAAGGGAACAGCCGGTATGAAGGCTGAGAGCCAATGGGTGTTTGAGGAACTGAAAATTGCCCTGTGAGAATAGCTAGGACGGAGGAGGTGGGGCTGGGTGATGAAGAGTCTCCTGAGTCCCAAGCCAATGTCTGGAGTTCCTTTCGACCAGGAGAAGCCACTCACTGAAAGCTTTCGTTTGTTTGTCTTTTTAGGGCCGCACCAGAGACATATGAAAGTTCCCAGGCTAGGGGTCAAATCAGAGCTGCAGCTGCCCACCTAAGCCACAGCCACAGAAACGCTGGATCTGAGCCACATCTGCAACCTACACCACAGTTCACAGCAACGAGGGATCCTTAAGCCACTGAGCGAGGCCAGGGATAGAACCCCTATCCTCATGGATACTAGTGGGCTTCATTACCGCTAAGCCATGATGGGAACTCCCGCCACTGAAAGCTTGTAATCAAGGAAGTGACACGAGCAGATCTCTGGTTTAGAAACACTTGGTTTGCTAGTAGTAGAAAAGTGGATAGAAAGAGGGTAAAATTGAAGGCAGGGAAAGCAGTTGGCAGGAGTTGCGGGAATCCAGGCAAAGGAGGGGGCTTCCTGGCCCCTTGGCAGTGGTGGTGATGGACAGAAGAGGGCATAATCCATAAATAAGGGAGAAGGAACAGGAATTGGGGGGAAGGGGAGAAAGATCTTCAGATGACTATGGGGGGGGGGGGGCGAATCCCTGAGACGGAGCAGAGCAGGATGCTTGTGCGAAGGTGTCGGCAGAACATCCAGGGAGAGAAAGGAAGAATTAGGGGTACGATGGATGCCACCCCCGACCCCATCTCTACATCCCGCGATTCCCAAACTTCCCACTAGATGGAGGACTGGTGCTGGGAGACCGGTCCGCCTCCCATCCTCTGCCGCTCAACCCCCGGTGGGATGGGCCTCCACTCGCGCCTCTCCAAACCCCTCATCGCTGAACTCGACAGAAGGGCGCATGTATTTGAGGCCAGCAGTTGCCCCCACTCCCCAGGAATGTGGCCTCAGTCTCTAGGGCCCCCAGTAGCAGGGGCAACAGGCCAGAGACCTCTGCCCCAAGTGCCCCCATGCACAGCTTTACGCCCTCGTATACAGGGGTGCTTCCATGCTCGGGGCTGCCTCCACCACTTCAGCCTCCAAGACAGCCTGGCTTCCACAGATACGTCCTCAGCTCTAGAGGCCTTCCCGTCAATGGCGCCATTGTCACTCCCGGACGCTCTCTTCCCCGACCCCGCGCTGGGGGAGGAGGCCCCCGTTCAGCTCACTTCTGTCCCGGCCGCCAGAAGTGGGCCCAGCTCCAGTCCCAGGCTGTTAGAGGACAGGATCCCTGGCTTCTCTAGACCTTGGGGCCAGAATACAAGGTTGGCTCCGGGCGGAGCCAGATAGGAGGCGGGGCCTAGGGTGGAGTCGGGGAGAGGCGCCCGGGCGGTGGGTGTGGCCCAAGGCGAGCTAGGGGCGTGGCCGGTGGGGGTGGGGCCGGGATTTCCCGAACCTGGAAGCACCGTCCCCTCACCCTCTGCACAGCCCTCCAGCCACTCCACCCTCCGCCCCAGGCGCTGGCGTCGCCCGGGAACCCCGCCCGCTCTGGCCCTCAGTCCAATAGCCAGACAGACGGACCGTCGGGAGGTTCCTGGCCCCACTTAACAGAGGTCTTTTCTCGGGAGGCCGCGCCCAGCTCCCTGGAACTGCCAGGCTTTGAGGAACGGGAGGAGGAATGTGGGGGGCGGGGGGGCCCGCCGGGAGGTGGGGGATGGGGAGGAATGCATTTACTGGGCCTGCACCTCCACCCGATCCCAACCGTGTCCGTTCTTTTCTAGACAGACAGCTGGAGGTCCTGGGGCTTAAGCCCCGAGCGGGAGGAGCTGGCCAGGCGCCTGCACCGCCACTAGGCCCCCCCCCTTTCTCGCCCTTCTGCGCTCAGGCCTGGAGGAGTCTCTAAAAATAGACCGAGGCGCGGGAGCGTGCCTATCCAGGAGGGGCTCTGGGACGCCTGAGTCACCCTGCCGGGAGGGCCTCCCCCTCTACCCCCCACCTCGGGAGCCGAGGATGACTCGACGCCTGGCCGGCCATCGTTCCGACCTTGTTGGCCGGACTCTGCGCTCCTGGCGGTGCCTTGTCCCCCTCCCAGGCCCGGGGAGCAGTCCAGGCGATGGCGGCCCAGGCCGGGTGAGCGGTAGCAGCCGCAGCCGGGAAGGATTAGGAGGTTCTGGTCCTGATTTATTTAGTTGTTTTTGTGCGTCTGGCGGCAGTCCCTCATCCCCCACCCACGGGTGGGACGGTCACGACTGCACCTGCCCTTCTCTCCCGCCCAAACCCGTGGAGATGTTCTAGGTTTCTGGGTGGGGACCTGGGCTCAGGCAGGAAAACCCCCCAATTTGGATCTTAGAGGTTTCGGAGTTAGCATCCCCATTCAACAGATGAGAAAACTGAGTTCCAGAGAGAGGAAGCCTATCATTGCATAGCAGATTGTGCTGTAATAGCCCTGGATTCAAATCTCAGCCCTGAATCTTAGCAAGCCACTTCTTCGGGTCTGTTTCCTTACTGTAAAGTGCTCGAGTTGAGGCTGACAACTGTTCACCTGTAAAATGGGAGTAACGATAGATAGAATTGCCCTGATGCATTGAATTCTTTTTTAATTTTTTCTCTTTTCTTTGGCCACGCGCATGGCATATGGAAGTTCTCAGGCCAGGGATCAACCTACAGCACAGCTGGGGCAACCACTGTGCCAGGCTGGGGATCAAACCGGGGCCCAGCCACTGCATCTGGACTCGTAACCCACTGCACCGCAGCAGGAATTCCTAAAATTCTTTTTTAAAAAGAAGCAAGGAGTTCCCGTTGTGGCTCAGTGGGTTAAAAACCTGACATAGTGTCTATGAGGATGCGAGTTCAATCCCTGGCCTCGCTCAGTGGGCTAAGCATCGGGTGTTGTAGCAAGCTGCAGCATATGTCCCAGATGAGACTCAGATTCGGTGTTGCTGTGGCTGTGGCATAGGCCTGCAGCTGCAGCTCCTATTCGACCCCTAGCCTGGTTACTTCCATTTGCTACAGATGCGGCGGTAAAAAGAAAAAAAGAAAAAAAGAAAAAGAAAAAGCAGTGGTGACATGTTGGGTGTTAAACACGGTTTCAGTCCCGCTCATCAGGTTAGTTATCATCTCTGGCACCTAGTTTTCTCCCTTTCTGGATGTACAGAGGAGGGTTAATGGATGTGGTATGGTTAGCTCTCTGCCTGGAAGGGCTCAGCTAGGGTGGTTGGGGCCTGGTCACAGGGCCACTTGGGTGAATGTAGAACACCTCGGCTACGGTGGGGGGACATGCGAGGAATCCTGGCTTGGCATGGGCCTGGCCACCCTGTTCCCCTTTCTGAGGAGGGGGCATATTTGGATCATTACAGGTTTAAGAGCCTCTGACCTGAGGAATGGAAGGGGCTCAAGAGTCCCTACAATCAGCTTTTTTTATTGTTGGCAAAGGGCAGGGGCCCTCCTAAAGCCAAACAATGCATTAAGGCTGACCCTGACCCTGAAACCAGGTCCCCCAGTCCCAGGCTCTTTGTTCCCACCTTCCAACCACCTGTCCTCTTTCTTCCGAATACCAGTGTCAAGTCTTTTCTGAATGATTCAGTTGGTTACTCCAGTTGGTTTTATTTCTTTACATATGATTTGTTATTTATGCCACTTCATGGGAAAAAAAATGTCTGATATCTGTTGGAAATATCATTGACCTTTCAAAGCTATAGGAAATCAGCTTTGTAAATAGAAGGGGGAGGAGGACTGTCAGAGATGAACATGGGTGTGAGGTGCTGGGCAAGAGTCCCTGGTGAAAAGTTCCCATTGTGGCTCTGCAGGTTAAGAACTGACTAGTATACATGAGGATGCAGGTTCAATCCCTGGCCTTGCTTGATGGGTTAAGGACCTGGCGTGCCGAAAGCTGCCATGTAGTTCGAAGATGCAGTTCCGATCTGGTGTGGCTGTGGCTGTGGCGTAGGCTGGCAGCTGCAACTCCAATTCAACCCCTAGCCTGGGAACTTCCATATGCTGAGGGTGCGGCCATAAAAACGTAAAAAAAAAAAAGGGAGGAGAGTCCCTGGTGAATTAGCAGCCCTCCCCCCAAATAATAATGTTAATAATGGATGTTTTTTAGCGTTTGCTATGGGCTTGACTTAGTTTCATGCATTATCTCATTTAATCCTCTCAACAATTCCACGTGGTTAGGGGTTATCGTTATTACCCCATTTGGATTGGAAACGAAGGGCTCAGAGAGGTAAAAGAATTTGCCTAAGAGAACAAAGCCAGGAAGCAGCAGCACCAGCATCAAACCCTCTCTGAGCTTAGATTTTGTCTTCTGCCTTGATGAACAAGTTGGCTTTTCACCCTGAATTTTCCCTTGCCTTACCCACTCCGTCAGCCTCCTTTCTAGCTGGGTTGTCAGGTCTCTCCAGCCCAGCCCCGGGCACTACTGGGAGGAGGTGGGGTGGGGCAGCAGCCAAAATTTCTCTCCACCCAGAGATTCCAGGATTCAAAGAATTTATGAGTCCAACTGTCTGAGGCTCTTGCATGCAAAGACAGAATCTGGGAGCCCCTGGGTGCTCCTCTCTTCACCACGCCTCACCCAGGACGCTCCTTGGCTTGCCTTCCGCAGAAGGCAGTTTGCCCTTGGAAGGAGCTGGGCCCCGCCTTCCATTCCCACAGCAAGCGTTTATAAAGTGCCTCGTCTCTTGTCATAGGCTCTGGGGATAAAAAGGTAGCAAAAGCATCTCTTTCTGTGCCTTACAGTCTAGCAGGGCACCAAGATTCTCAAACAAATCAAAGGCTGATCGTTGCAAGTTCTTGTTGTGGCTCAGTGGTAAGGAACCTGACTAGTATCCATGAAGATGCGGGTTTGATCCCTGGCCCCACTTAGTGGCTTAAGCATGCTGCGTTGCTGTGAGCTGCGGTATAGGTTGCAGACTCAGCTCAGATCTGGCGTTGCTGTGGCTGTGATGTAAGCTGGCAGCTGTAGCCCTGATTCGACCCCTGGCCTGGGAACTTCCATATGCCATGGGTGCAGCCCTAAAAAGAAAATGAAAAAACAAAAAGGTTGATACTTTGATAATTGATTACACTCCTCCCCCTTCCTCCAGCTTCTGCTCAGATCTACCCCTCCTGGGAGACGGTTCCCAGTTGCCTCCCCTAGCCCCTACTGGGAAGAAAGAAAAGTGAAGATAGTCTCAAAGCCCAACCTGTGGGGGCCCATGGAGAGGGAAGGCAGCCAGCAGATTGTGGTTGTTGTGGTTGTAAGGTGACACTCTCGCAGCAGTATATGTATGGAATAGCTGGCATCTACTCAGTTCTGGGAACTGTGCTCAGCACTCGATGTGTGTCATCTCAGGTAACCCTCACAGCATCCTTGTGAACTGTGGACAATTCCATTTTACCAACAAGGAATCTGAAGCCACTCCAAGAAGTGAAGGGATCTGCCAAAAGTCACATGGCTAGAAAGTGTCAGGAGTAGAGTTTGAACCCAATTATTCTAGAGCTGGAGCCCTGACCCTTAACTACTCTGTTGAGTTCTTGTTTGACTTTCAGGTGAAGAAAATAAGACCCAGAGAGACCTAGAGATTGGCTAAAGGTCACACAGCACAACAGGACTGTGAGTTGAGCTGGTTGGCAGCCAACAGAATGCTTGGGTAAGAGTATATAAACTATCCCACCGGGACCTTGGGAGGCCATCTCTTGCCCCCAAGAAGGTTACTGGGGATGGGGCCGGGCCTGGAGGGAGGCTGGGGGCCAGGTCCCTCTGTGGGTCCTTAGTGCTGCCTGGGCTCCACCCTCACCCCTGTGTTATGGGGCAAAGGACCCCTGGGATGCCTTGGGAGATGTGGGCTGCACTGTCCCACTGTCCCACTGTCCCACTCTCCCTCCTTGTTTGTTATGAGATGACGTCTCTGTGTCCTGCTCTGTGCAGGCCTGGGGAGGTGGCTGGTAGGAGAAGAGGAAGTTTTAGTCCCGTACTTAGGCCTTCACCTCCTGGGAGCTTCCAGTCTGTCTGGGAAGGAGGGAGTTGCCTGCGGTGGGGACTGTTACACTGGCAAGCATTTTGGGCATATTTACTAGGTGCCAGCACCCTGAGAGGGCCCCTCCCTTTGCCATTCTCTCCTTTAATTCTTTCCGCCAACCCTAAGTGACAAATAATTGCCGTTATTTCTGCCTTTCCGGGGAAGAGGTTATGTGTTACCGCTAAGTGATAGAGCCGGGATTTGAACCCAGGCACAGGCAATTTAACATTCTGCTCTGTGGCAAGGGTTCTCAACTGTGGTCCTCAGGGCAGTGGCCCCAGCATCACCTGGAAACTTATTTGAAAAGCAAACCCTACTGAATCAGGGGGTGGGGCCTAACAGTCTGTATTTAACAAGTTCTCTAAGCTCCAGAACTTCTGCTCTTGCACCTGGGCGAGGGGTGGGGGTGCAGGGCTGCAGGTGACCTGACTAAGGTCATGGGCCCTGGAGTCAGGCAAAGCCGAGTTCAAATCTCTGCTCCACCACTGCCCAGCCCTATGACCCCGAGACTTAAATCATGAATCCTTGTCTTTTTGTCCTATAAAGTGGAGGTGACAACAGTGCCTCACCTCCTAGAGTTGTTGGCTGGGTTCAGTGAGAGAGTAGATCATCCCATTTGACAGATAAAAAAATGATGACTCAAAGAGGGAAGAGGACTGGCCCCGGCCCCTTCGGCGTGGGTTCCTTCCCAGAGAGGACTCTGCCCTGTGGCTCTGTCCCCAGATGACCAGTTCATATCCGGCACCATCCTTGCCGGCAGTGTAACCTTGAGCTGATTGCTCACATTCTGTCTGCCTCCTCAGGCTTAGAATGGGGATCATAACATTGCCCAGGCCCCCTGCCGTCGCTGTGAGGCTGCAATGAGTTTCTCCGCGTATGGTGCTAGCCAGCACTTCAAAAGGACTCAATAAATGTTCGCAGCCGTTAATATCAGAGGCAGAGGCAGGATCAAACCCCGGTGTCTTCTAACTGTCC
Organism: Catagonus wagneri; assembly: GCA_004024745.2. Taxonomy (NCBI): domain Eukaryota; kingdom Metazoa; phylum Chordata; class Mammalia; order Artiodactyla; family Tayassuidae; genus Catagonus; species Catagonus wagneri. Next base: position 7,367,125 of record PVHT020000046.1, read on the forward strand.
CCAGCCCTGGTCAGAGCATGATTAAGAGTTTAAAGGAAGTCAGAGAGCGTGGGAATTCTGAGGAGCGGAGTCATCCCCTTGGGGGAGAGCATTTCAGACCCGATCGTTCTGTGTGGCGAGCCACGCTCCCGCGCATTGCAGGAAGTTTAGCATCACCCCTGGCCTCCAACCTCTAGAGGCCAGGAAGTAACGCGCTCCCCACGTTGCAATAACCAGTGTCCCCTGACATTTCTGAATGTGTCTTGGGGAGTAAAGTCGCCCCGACTGAGAACTACTGAGGGACAGGAATCAGGCAAGGTGGTTTTAGATGCTTTAACACATCAGGTGGTTTAACATGGGATCCTGTGGTTTACTTCACGGTATAGTCAGCAGGGGGGGTGGTGCTGGGGCACGGTCACACAGCGGGTAGAGATAGGACTGGAATCTTGTGCTTGTCACCTCTCCACGGTTCCTTCAGAACAGCCAGGCAGAGCCCAGGGACCACCAAGTTGGGGCCGGGATGCCTGGAGTATTCGCCCTCCCTCCCCCGGTGTCTACCTGCCTGGCTCTTGCCACGTCCACCGCTCTGCCCACTGCAGTCTGCACTTACCTCTGCAGAAGCTCCAGGGTGGCCAAGCCACACAGGGGCCTGGTGCCATGTGCTACGGAACTGAGACGCCCTTGTTGGGCATCTAAGAATGCTGCCAGGGCCAAAGCTGCCAGGGCTAGGGGTGTCAGAGTAGAGCTCGCCATGGCCCTGCAGGGGGGTGGGCGTCAGTGTGGGGGGGGAGCACCCGCCCGCCAGTTGGGACCTTAAAGCTGACACCAGAAGTGTAAGATGGGTCCTCCTGCCACACGGGTGTGGATAGCCGTGGCGATGTGGCGGCAAGGAGAGGGAGGGAAGGAGAATCAGAGAGTCAGAGATACGGAGCCAGAAACCGAGACACAGGCAGAGAGAGACAGAGAGAAAGGAGAGAGACACGGTGAAGAGAAGTAGAGAACACAGAAGCTGAGACAAAGAGAGGCAGGAGATAAGGACCGAAAGATGCAGAAAATGTGAGAAACAGCCCAGACACTGTCACACACACGCAGAGTTAGAGACGCAGATCTAAAAATAGAGGGAAACAGGAGAATCAGAAACAGAGACAGGATGAGAGAGAGCTGGAGAGGGGGCTGGAGTCACAGAAAGGGAGGAAAGAGCCAGAGAACGAGACGCAGAGAAAAGAGGCCAGATTCAGCGAGGGAGGCAAGCCAGAGTCACAAGGAGACCGGCCAGAGACACCCAGAGGATCCCAAGGAGGCAGGAGACCTTGGTCCTCTGACCTCAGTCTCTCCTCTGTGACCCAGAAGCTGGGAGCGTGTGTGTGTCCCACATGCATAGTCACGTCTGTGCTCGTGTGTCACCCCTCCCGACTGTGTCTGAGTGCCCAGACAGCGCTCGTGCGCATGCATCTGCTGACTGACCCCTGGGTGCCCCTGGGGTGCCAGGCTCCGCTGCAGGGCAGTGGGGACCGTGGACAAGGCCCCTCATGGAGAAGCTTGCTTATTAGCAGAGACAGTACACAAATGCCAGGGCTGTGCAGAGATTTCCAACAGAGTCACGTGCTGGAGACCCACTCAGGGCTCCTCCAGCTCTGGTGGTCACGGAAGGCCACCAAGGAGGTGACTTGCGACGGGAGACCTGGATGTCAAGGAGCCAGCCTAGCAAAGATCAGGGACAAATCCCTCCTGAGGGAAGGCTCGTCACAAAAGCCCCGAGGGGAAAACCAACTTGGTGAATTAAGGACTGAGAAAGGAGAACACAGGGCCACAGCTTCCGGGGTGAGGTGGCTGGACAGGAAGGCGGACGCTGGATCGTGAAGGACTTGGTAAGGCCGAGGGAAGGATCTGGCGGTTTGTTCTC
>PVHT020000046.1:7370006-7547508 GCA_004024745.2 Catagonus wagneri
AAAAAAAAAAAAAAAAAAAGACAGATGAAGATCTGGGGGGCAGCACTCAAGAGTTCTGTTGTGACTAAGTGTGATATGTCTGTGTGTGCACCTGTGTGTACCTGTGTGCACAAAAGCCAGGGCCCACATGTGCATGTGTACATGTGGGGGTTCAGACCACCTCTGCTTGGCTGTGTGGGGGCTCCTGGGCCCGACCCGGGACCACTTCCTCCAGCCCCAGGTGCTGCCCCTGCCAGATGGGGATTCCCCAGTGGGCAGCTGGAACAGTGGAGCGGGCGGGCCCTTGGCACTGCCGACATCTGGGCACACAACCCCAGGCCCAGGAGGCCTGGGAGCCCCGCCTGGCAGCGGCAGGCAGGCTCCAGGGCAGCTGGTGGCGATTAGTAGCGTTGATTACCTCGTGGCGATGCCATCTGGGGTGAGGGCACTGAGCCCAGCCCCGCGGGATACCCTGCGTGCCGGCATGCAGGGCTTTCTGGGGCCGGATGCATGTAAGTGTGTCGGCATCGCTGCGTGCGCGCATATGGATACGCATTGGTGTATGCATGTCTGAGTGGGCATTTCTGTGGGAGCTGAGTCTGTGGGGGCCACCTCTGACTGTGTGCCCACATGTGTGTGCGCTATAGGTCTGCATGTTTCTCTGTATATGTGGATAATTATGCCCGCGCGTGGGTTTGTTCGGGTGTATGTTTGTACACATGTCAGAGCACACATGCGTGTGTCTGTGTGTGTACCCAAGTACATGCAGTGCCGTATGCATGCATTCCGAGAATTATGCACTCATGTTTGAGTACGTCCAAGGATGTATTTCTGTGGTTTCCTCTGTGTTCATACGTGTGTCTCTGTGTGTCTGTGTATGTGGAGGAGGACTGTGTGTGCAGGTGTCTGTGTGAACATAAGTGTCTGCATATCTATGTGGAGTCTTCACACACATGTGGGAGAGCATACGTGTGCTTCTAGATGTGCGCACACATGTGTCAGGGGAAGAAAGGGCATAGGCGCATTTCTTGACAGTCTATATACAGGCATGGGGTGCACCCTAGGCTTGGCTGTTCTTGGAGCACCCTTGGGTGCTGTCGGAAGATATCTGGACTTCCCTTCTCAGGCTGCTCCACCTCTGGTGGGTCCAGCCATCCCCTCCAGCCTGGGAGGGTCTGAATGGGGGAAAGGTAAGAGTTGCCCAGGATGGTACAGTGGTTAAGAGAGTGTCAGGCTAGCAGGCGTGGTGGCCCACGCCCCACCGCCCACTAACCATGGGATTTTGGGCAAACTGGGTTGTTCCCATGCTCCAGTTTTCCCCATCTGTAAGGATAAGCCCCACATCCTGGGGCTGCTGTTTGGATGAAGGGAGCTAGCCTACGTGAAGGTTTTTTTTTTTTTTTGCCTTTTTGCCTTTATGTAGGGCCGCACCCGGCATATGGAGGTTCCCAGGCTAGGGGTCTAACAGGAGCTGTAGCCGCCGGCCTTCGCCACAGCCACAGCAACGCGGGATCCGAGCCGCGTCTGCAACCTACACCACAGCTCACGGCAATGCCGGATCCTTAACCCACTGAGCAAGGCCAGGGATCGAACCCGCAACCTCATGGTTCTTAGTCGGATTCGTTAACTACTGAGCCACGAAGGGAACTCCTAGCCTATGTGAAGGTTTTAGTACAGAGCGTAACCTGTGGGTGTTGTCTATTCATTCCCAAGGGCCCACCACTCTGGTAGCATCCTATGGGTGGGTGGAGCCTGTGCCTACCAACGCCTCAGGCCAAAGCACCCAGAAAGCCCCACCCCTCCATTTCCCGCCTGCTGAGCTCAGCACTTCCCAGGCCCCACCACTGTCATAGCCACATCTGGGCCAACTCCTCTCAGGGACCACAGTGGCTCATCTCTGTGGCCGTGGTTGGGGTTTCCGCTGACTCAGCTCCTCTGGCTCTGGAGGCGGGAAATCCCAGGCCTGTACCCCCCTCCCCCATTCGGGTTAGATGGGGCCAAGTACTCTGAGTTCCACCACGTTGCTTCTCCAGGAAGCCCCTCTTGCACCAGTCAGGGACTCCAGTGGTTCCCCACACACATTCCTACAACTCATGGGCCTCTTGAGTCAACTTCTCTGTAGTTCCTCATCCTTGGGACCCAGGAATTTGTTTGCTGCCTCCAGGATAGACCCTTGGAAGGGTCACTTGATCACTCTCCTTTCTCTGTACAGTACTGGGCACATTACCTGCTCCCTTTTCCTTTAAAGTTCCATCTCTCATCTAGCTTCAATTCCTATCACTTCCTTTGATCCTGAGTATAAAGCGAGCCCTTTTCCACCGCTGGTGTAGAAACTGAATCCCAGGAGTTCCTGTCATAGCGCAGGGGAAAAGAATCTGACTAGAAACCATGAGGTTGTGGGTTTGATCCCTGGCCTTGCTCAGTGGGTTAAGGATCCAGCATTGCCGTGAGCTGTGGTGTGGGTTGCAGATGTGGCTCGGACCTGGCATTGCTATGGCTGTGGCATAGGCCAGCCGCTGGGGCTCTGATTAGACCCCTAGCCTGGGAACCTCCATATGCCACAGGTGCGGCCCTAAAAAGCAAAAAAAAAAAAAAAAAAAGAAAGAAAAAAAGAAACTGAATCCCAGCCCCACCCTCTCACCTCATCCTCACCTCCTTCCAGCATTCACGATAATGAGAATAACTGTCCAGCTCCCTCTTTGTGCCCTTCATAAGCACCTGTACAGGCCTTACCTTGTTTCCTGATCACAACAACCTGTGAAGTATATGTGGTCATTATCCCATCTTACAGATGAGAAAGTGGAGTCATAGTTAAATAGCAAGTTCAAAGCCACAAAGCTAGAGCAGAGGGCAGGGATCTGAGCCCTTCTAACCCCATGGAGTAAGGAACACTAAGGGAACCTGCTGGGTTCTCCTTGACTGGAAATGAAGCCAGAACAGAAGGGGTTAATTTAGCCCCCCTCCCCGCCCCCAACTCCTGGAGGGCCCCCCCTCCTCTTAGTTCAGCCGGTCAGAGTCAGACTAACTGGGAATGTTAGGCTGAGAAACTGGAAAAAGCTGACCAAGGAAGCTTGGGCACAGCCACGTCATGGATGCCGTGCGACTGGGAAGGAGGGTCTCCATCCCGCCTCCCCCCAGCCCCCCTGGCCTTCTGGAGGCCCAGCCTGAGAAGGGGAAGGGGGTGGCACAGGGGAGGCCCTTCAAGCTCCAGGCCTGGCTCTTAAAGGGCCGGACTCCCCGCCCACCAGCTGCCGCCAGAGCCCCCTCGCAGGGCAGCTCCGGGCACGCAGGGTCCCGCCTCGCTCGCTCACCTGGCAGGAGGTGGGAGGGGCAGGCCCGGGAGCGCAGCCAGGCCCGGAGCGGGGCTGCGCGTCCTGCCGCCTCTGCCACCGCTGGAGCCCCCTCCCGGCCCTTCCTCCCCCTCTTGCCTGGCGGGCGGGTCCAGCTGTGTTCCATTAGCCGCCCTGGCAAGTCCCCAGCCCCCTGGACCGCCCCCTCTTCCCCCGCCCGGAGTGGCCGGCAGTCCCGGCAGACGCGGCGCGGGGCTGCATTCAGCCCCCAAAGCTCGGGACCTGGAAAACTGGGGCCCCCGAGGCCCGGCAGAAGTGATCGAGGACCTCCCAGCGGGCCTGAGAAACCCAGGCCCTGCCTCCCGCCATTGGCTGCGCTGGGCTGCCCGGATTACTCAGTGAGGTGGGGGGGATCCCCAGCTCCGGTAAGTGGGGGTTGAGGGGGTTGCCTCGGGCTTCGGGCTGAAGGGTCCCATCTGGCCCTGACTTGCTGTGTGACCTGGGGCAAGAGGCAGCCCCTCTCTGGACCTCAGTCCTCTTCTCTAGAGCCGGATGAGCTCAGCTCCGTAGTGACTATGACTCTCCCTGCCCCCAAGTCTGTGCCTTTGCACTGGATGGATCATCTCCCTGGAAATTTCTCTCCTTCTGTCCCTGTAGTCCCTTGGTCTGGTGGGGACTAGGGGACTGGAGGCCAGAGGTCAGGAGCAGGAAGGGGACCCGAGCACATCGGTGTTCACGCCTCCACATGCATTCACATGCCTCTCAAGGGCTGGCAGCCCATCCAGCGACTGGCAGGAGAGGGAGGCCAGGAGAGAGTTTGAGAGATGGGATGTGCACACTAGGAGAAAGGGAGATGAATAGGGGGAGGGGAACCGTTCTGTCCCGGGAGGAAGGAAATTGGGGTTCCATCTGCAAATATATTGAGGTGAGGGGTCCCTCCTGCTCTCAGTCCCTATCCAGAACTGAAGGAGGGGGACCAGAATTCCTTTACAGCTGGAAGGAATGAGGTCAGACTTGCATAAGAACTTCCCGACAGGAGGGCTTACAGGAGGGGTAGTCACAGACAGCCTGTGTTATGTGCAAGCTGCTGTGTCTGGGTATACCATGAACACGGGTCTCTTCAAGCATGTGTGCAGGTAGGGTGGTATGAACACACTGGCACAAATGTGTCTGCGTGTATATGTGCCTGCGTATCTGTATGTGTCATGCCGACACACATGTGATTGTGCGTGCACGCGAGCTGCCTATCTCCGGGGAAGCCGGATGATGTATGGCTCTGCTGGCCGCTTGCTGAGCCCGCATTGATTTATCTGGGCCCATCTATCAGGGTTTAATAAAACTAAAAGACGAGCATCCATCAACCGGGGAGGCTGGCAACCAAGTCCCGAGCCCGGTGACCTGCTCTCCCCCCCACCGTACCATGAGGGAAGCTCCCTTGGCCCATACACAACCCTGTGATGCCTGCCAGGAGCTTCAGTTCACTTGTCAGTCCCTGGCCTTGTGGATACCAGACAGACAGGGCCGCATGGCTGAGCTGGGTGCAGCTAACCAGGCACCAGGCTAGCATATACTGCTACAGTGCACGGGATGAGAAAATACTGAAATGTTCCCAAGTGTCTTGGCAAATAGCTTCTGCCTCAAGCCTCCTCATTAGCCCAAGTGAAAGGGCCTTCTAGGACCCTCTAGATCTCTCCCCAATCCAGCAACTATCCACTGGCACAATCAGATGCCGCCTGGACCTGGTTTCAGTGCTCCAGCCAGCATTCTGGTCTGGCTATTCAGTGTCTGTGCCATACCAGTGGTTAAATATTTTGAATATCACCCCGGCCCAAATCCTAGCCCAAGGCCTGTGGTTGGGCTTCTGAGAGGGACTGACGCCTGGCCAGACCTTCTGCCACCCCAATACCAGGGCTGGGCCCCAAGGCCTGGCTGCTGCTCGTCCACGTGTGGACTTGTGCTCTGTAAGCCCAGGAATCCACCTTCCTGCTCTCGATGGTTTTCAGGTGCTGGGTCTGTGACCGACTCTTCTGGACCAGGATGTGGGCATCTTGGGCTTCTGGCTTGTGGCTGCTCAGTCTCTGCGTCACCTGCAGCCATGGGGCAGGGACAGGTGAGATGACACGGGGGGATCAGAGTGTCAGGCCTGCCACTGGCTCCCTGAGGTGCAGGGTCCATGCACACCTGTGCCTGGGCCATGTGAGCATTTAATAGGCGAGTCCAGGGGCTGGGCTCAGGGTGGCCTGAGGTGTTTACCGATGTGAGCTAGGGTGAGGTGAGCTCGTGTGTATGTGTTTCTGTCCACACGTTAGTGTGGCTCTGGGCCTGTTTACATCACAGAGTTGCTTTGTGCGTCTGCACCTATTCCTGTGTCTCTCTGTGTGTGAGAAGAATCCCCCCTCCCCAACACACAAACCCGTCCTGTGCCCCAAGTGCTGGCGAGGCCAGCGTGGTGCTGAGGAGCTGGCAATGAGCTCTCCCTACCGAGGGAAGCCGTATCCCTGAGCAGGCTGGGCCTCTCCCGTCCTCTCCGTGGTGGAGAATCCGTCCTCCAGCCCACGTGCTCCTCCTCCTCCACGGCGATCTTGGATAAAGGGCCCGCCTTCAGGCCCAGACGCTGGATGGGGCAGAGGGTGCAGCTTTCCAGGGCCCAAAGCCAGAGGAAGTTGACCGGGCAACTTGCCCTGCCCTGCTGGGTGCCCTCTAGCTACATAGCTGGGCAGAAATAGAACTCCTAGAACCCCCAATCCAGCCAAAGGAGTGGAAAAACCAGGATGCAGATGCGAGACGGGGGACGTGTGACTACCTGTGGGGTGTGTGTGTACATATGTGTTTTTGCATGTTTGCACGTGTGCCTTATGCTCCTCTCCCTCACCGGATCCCTTGGGAGTTGGGGTAGAAAATTTCAACATCTGTAAGGAATTTAGGCCCATCGCCAAGGGGTGAGTCACCCATTGCCGCTGCCGATGCTAAAGACAGTGATAGTTTTTCTGGCCAGACCTGGAGGAGGAAGAATTCTGGTGGGGTCACTGGGCCTAGGGATCCAGGATGCCTTCTTCTAGCCAGGCATCCAGGGAGTCCATTGCCCAAGTTCTAGGAGCTGTATTCACCATCTTATCTCAGCTACCCCATCTGCATTGATGAGAAGGCCTTTTTGATTCTGGCCTCTATGTTGTAGCACCTCTCCCAGTACTTCTGCTCAATCAGCCCTAGTGAAGAGGCAGGCCCAAGGCTGCCTACCTGTCCCCTCAAGGTTTTGGAGACCTGAATTAAGCTATCCCCTTCTCCAAGACCCTTTACCCCCTTCATATACCCTGTCTGGAGCCCCATAGCTTTGGTGGCTCTCTTGAGCTTGTGGTCCACTCAGGCCCTCGGTCTCTTCTTAGTGTTTCATAAGGTGGCTATCCAGGTGAAAAGTCAGTCTGTTGACTCAGACTTGTGTCTGGCCTGCTTGTCTGTTTTGGCTGCGGGAAGCAGAACCCTACCCTTTGCTGAGAACACGTGTACCAGGTGGCACATGGCCCTGCCGGTGGCATGGGTAGCTGCAGCTCCCACGTGTGCAGACACGCACGGGCACTTGCATGTAGCACAGGGTGCATGGACCCGATGTTTTCTTGCCCCTGAAGTTCGCCTCTGTCCCCCCACTTGGTTGTATGTCGTGGAAGGAGCTCATGTAGATACAGAGCTCCCCACCCCATCTGAGCTGTAGGGCTCCCCAGAGTTTCTACATTCTCTCACTAGCCTGGCCCCTGCCAGGGTTCTAGAATTTCTGGTCCTGCTCTGCTATGAACTCACTTAGTAGCCTTGGGTCAGGCCTCAGTCTTCCCATCTGTGTCCTGGGGGGCCTCCTGGCTCTCCGGATAGCCAGAGTCCCAAGGCAAAAGCTGAAAGAAACCCCAAGGCAGAGCCTGGCTAAAGATCCAGAGTGGGGAGCGTAAGCTTCCTCCCTCCCGGTTTCCCTGAGAGCCTGGCCGTTTGGCTGTCTCAGACTGAGCCCACCGGATGCCCCACTGCCAATTCTCTTCCAGGGGAGCGGTGCCCACCTTCACAGCAGGAAGGACTCAAGTTGGAACACAGAAGTGACTTATCGACCAACGTGACTGGTAAGTGCTCATCTCATCCTGTTGCCCCCACCTCCCAACCGGCTTCGTGGAGTGGCCTGTCCCCTACTCACCTGTCCCGCTGAGCTCTCCATTTGGTGTCTCCCCTGAAGGCTTCAATCTCATCCATCGACTCAGCCTCATGAAGACATCTGCCATCAAGAAGATCCGAAACCCCAAGGGGCCTCTCATCCTGCGCCTAGGGGCGAGCTCTGTCACTCAGCCCACTCGGTAAAGGCCCCATTGTGACTGCTGGGAATCAAAGCTGACTTTAGGCACACTTCCCAGCAACTCGGGATGTGGAGCCTAAGCTCAGGGGCACCTGTGGGTCTTTTTTTTTGTTTTTTTGGTCTTTTTGCCTTTTCTAGTGCCATACTCGGGGCATATGTAGGTTTCCAGGCTAGGGGTCTAATTGGAGCTGTAGCCGCAGGCCTACGCCACAGCCACAGCAACACGGGATCTGAGCCACATCTGCAACCTACACCACAGCTCATGGCAACGCCAGATCCTTAACCCACTGAGCGAGGCCAGGGATCGAACCCGCAACCTCAGGGTTCCTAGTTGGACTCGTTAACCACTGCGCCACGACGGGAACTCTGACCTGTGGGTCTTTTTAGCCCACTCCTTGCCAGGAGCCAGCCTGGCCTCCACCCCTGGGTCTTGCAGGGTGGGCAGAGAGGAGGGGGCTGGCAGGCTCACCCTCTGTCCTTTTGCCATCTCTGGCTAACAGTGGGTGGAGGACAGATCTGCATCCTATGGGCACCCTGAGAACCCCAGGGTGGGGGTGGACCTGCAAGAGTGGTGTGTGTGTGTGTGTATGTGTGTGTGCGCACGCGCCCACTGTGTCAGTCCAAACTCTCACAAGTCCTTGGATGGTCTGGCCCCTGTTTATCTCTCCAGCCTCATCTTCTAAATATTTGTCTTTCTTTCTTGCTGCTCTAATCATGCTGAACCCTTTCATCTTTTCTCCGTATCTCTTCTCCCACCCCAGGATTTTTTGTAAGCACTTACCGTGATCATAATGATGTAGTGAAACAGCCATTCTGAGGATTCTTTGTTTACCGCCTTACCCACGGCCCACCCCCCATTAGACTTGAGGACAGACCCCCTTCTTTGTGTTTTCTCCACCTATGCCCAGCAGCGAGACCCACACCTGCCACACAGTAGGCCTGTAGTAAATGTCTGTAGAGTGAATGAACATGGGTGTGTGTGTGTGTGTCAGTTTGGAAGTGTGTGCCTGTGTGTGCCTCGCGTAAGTCCCGTGGGCCCAGGGTGGGCAGCAGGCGCTCTCTTACTTAAGCCTCGGGGCACCCTCCCTGCTCTACCCCCAGACGTGTATTCCCGCGGGGCCTCCCCAGTGAGTTTGCCCTGGTGCTGACACTGCTGCTGAAGAAACACACCCATCAGAACACGTGGTATTTATTTCAAGTGACGGATGGAGATGGGTACCCACAGGTGAGCCCAGTGCCCCGCCCACTCGCATTGTTCTTGGAGCATCCAGTAGTACCAGTCCCAGCCCAGCTTCAGTCCCAGCTTGTGATATCTGGAGCCTCCCAGCTCCATCCTGGTGCCCACCTTGAGGCCAGTCCCCACCCCACCTGTCCCATTCTTTCAGGATGTCTTGCTCCTTGACCCCAACAAGCCTTCTTCCTTTTCCGGGCCTCAGTTTTCCCTCCTGTGAAACGACCTTGAGGGCCCTTTGCCATGCTGTGGATCAGGCGCTCTGACTCCCTTTCCCATGCCTTTCCCAATTCCACGCAGATTTCCCTGGAAGTCAACAGCCAAGAACGGAGCCTGGAGCTCCGGGCCCGGAGCCAAGATGGCGACTTCGTGTCCTGCATCTTCCCGGTGCCCCAGCTCTTCGACCTGCATTGGCACAAGCTGGTGCTGAGCGTGGCCGAACGGGTGGCCTCTGTGCATGTGGACTGCACGTCAGCCTCCTCCCGGCCCCTGGGGCCCCGGCGGCCCGTGCGGCCCTTGGGTCATGTCTTCCTGGGCTTGGATGCTGAGCAGGGCAGACCCGTCTCGGTGAGTGCTGGGTCAGGCTTGGACTCTGGGAACCTCAGTGAGCTCCCTGGAACCTGTGTCTGACCAGGTCCTCCCCTTGCTCAGAATCCTCTCCTGGTTTCCCCACTGACCTCCAGATGAAGCCAGAACATTCGAGGTCTTTCATGAGCTGGTCCCTATAAATGTTAGCAACATCATTTATTTCTTTCTTTCCTTCCTTCCTTCCTTCCTTCCTTCCTTCCTTCCTTCCTTCCTTCTTTCTTTCTTTCTTTCTTTTTTGTCTTTTTTGTCTTTTTGCCTTACCTGGGGCTGCACCCGCGGCATATGGAGGTTCCCAGGCTAGGGGTCTAACAGGAGCTGTAGCCGCCGGCCTACGCCAGAGCCACAGCAACGCGCGATCCGAGCTGCGTCTGCAACCTACACCACAGCTCACAGCAACACCAGATCCTTAACCCACTGAGCAAGGCCAGGGATCGAACCCACAACCTCATGGTTCCTAGTCAGATTCGTTAACCACTGAGCCACGATGCGAACTCCCGCAATATCATTTCTGTTCCATCTTTCCATACAGCGTTGCTCTGGTGGATTCGATCCCAACCATCCATCTCATCTAGTACCGGCACACCTCCAGCCTTTGCCTGTGCTGTTACTGCCACCTCAATGCTTTTCCTCGCTTACCTACCTGCTGAACGGCTGCTGGTCCTCAAGGCCCAGCTGGAACGGAACCTCCTCTTCCCCCCTTGCTCTTGACACTCTCTCTCTCTTTCTTGAGTGTTTAGTTTTGTTTTTGTTTTTGTCACAGCTATATTCTCGACGGTCTCCCAGGCCAGATCGGAAATCCTCTGAGGGCAAACCCTGAGATGGAATCATTTTCATGTCTCACTGGGGACTAGGACACAGAGCTATTTACTAAAATGCAATGACACTTGTGTGTCCCTTGCAGTTGGACCTTCAGCAGGCACACATCTATTGTGACCCGGAGTTTGTGCTGGAGGAGGGCTGCTGTGAGATTTCGCCGGGAGGGGTGAGTGGCCTGGCCCCAGTGCAGCAGTGGGGGTGTGCGTGGGGGCACTTCCCAGGGGGACAGTGTGATGGAGAAGAGGGACCAGGAAGGGACTGCCTAGAGATCTTAGGATGAGTGGGTGAAGGGGAGCGCTCTGCTTTCTGTGCTGACTGCAACCCTTCCCCCCATACTGGACAGTGTCCCCCAGAGACTTCCAAGGCCCGCCGGGACACCCAGAGCAATGAGCTTATCGAGATCAATCCACAGACTGAGGGCAAGGTCTACACCCGCTGTTTCTGCCTGGAGGAGCCGCAAAACAGCAAGGTGGGTGGGCAGGGCAGGCAGACGTGGCACAGGCCGGCGCAAGAAGGACTGCCCTGCCCAGGGGCAGTTGGCCATGTGCCCAGGGGCAGGGAGGGCACTGGAGGTCTTGCCTGTTTGTGTTCCATCCTTATCGGACTCAGGGAGGCAGAGACATGCCATGGCATGCCCTGTGCCCACCTGCCCGCTGGCATTGAGAGTTGTGCCCACCTAGCTCTGGCACTACGCAGACCCTCACTGGTGCCACCTCAGACCCTGCTGGTGAGAGACCAGGCTGGCACCCAAAGGCAGTTTCTCTGGGACAGGGATACCTGGGGGTCAGAGGCCAGGCCACACTGCTTGCCTCGGGGCTCATTCGTTCCCCTGAACTAGGCTGGTTCACGCCCAGTACCATGGCCAGCTTCCCTGCCCACTCTCAGGTTCTTTTGGGGTGGCAAGGAAGCCTAGTTCTTCCCTTAGCCACGCCCCCTGGTCAGGCAGCCTCCCTGCCCACCGGGCAGCATGCCCAGCCTCTGGCTGCAGGAACACAGGATCCCATTGATTCATGGTCTTGTTTTCTCCGACATCACGTGGGTGGGGGGAAAAGGAGGGGGACCTGTCGGGGTGCCAGGGGCCTGAGAAGGCTCTTGATGCCCTGGGAGCTGCCAGATGTCGGGCTGAGGGGTACCTGAGGTCCATGCCCTGCCTGGGGGCCCTTTTCTAGGGTGGGCCCCAGAACTGCCCCTTCAAGATTTCCCCCTTCTTCTGTCTGCTCAGGTGGATGCCCAGCTGACAGGAAGAATCAGCCAGAAGGCAGAACGGGGATCAAAGGTAGAGACAGTGAGCGGGCAGAGGAGCCCCCAGCGTCCTCAGTCTGCCCCCCATGTCTTCCGTAAACCCCTCGAGTAAGACTCCCTGCCCAGGCTCTTCCCACCTGCCCCCACTCCTGGATGTGTAGGTGCCAGTCCCGAGAAGGCGGGATGAGTAGGGGTGAAGCCGATAGAACCTGGCTCTGTCTAGAGCACCCGGTCCTGGGGTTCTTGGGCAGGGGTCTGGAAGCAGCACTCGTCCTCCCCACTCCTGGCCCAGTCTCATGCCCTCCCTCTTCCCAGGCCCACCAGGACACGGCAGCCGATGAGGTAAGCCTCCCATCTGGACTGACAAAAAGAGCTTGGTTGGCGAGGTGCCAGCATGAGCCCTGTGGGGCACTGGAGCCTACACGGGGGTGTGGGATGACCACACAGCTCCCTGAATTCCTTCGGGGCCTGATGCTGGGCCCTGCCTGCTCGCTGCTTCTCCTTCCGAGGCGGGTGCTTAGCCCTAGAGACTCCTGCTGAGTTGGCAGCTGATGGCCACGGGCATTCCAGAGAGAGCGGAGAAACCTTGGCCAGGGGACCCTGGATCTGGGCCTCATTCTGCTCCAACATGCTGTGTGACCCAGGGCCCACTGCCACTCCTCTCTGGCCTCAGTTTCCTGGTCTGAGAAACGGCTTGCCTCCGGGTTGGACGGAGTTGAGGGCTGAGGCCTATTTGACCGGATTTCCGTCTTTCTGCTCCCTCACCTCCACCCAGGACATCTGTGATGTTCCCTGTGCTTGGTGGGTGGATGGCGGGGCGGGGGGCAGAGAGGGCTGGTTCTGGGCTCTCAGACCTGACCTCCAGGCCCGTTCTTCCCTTTCAGTGCCCACCCTGTGTCCATGGTGCCCGGGAGAGCAATGTGAGTGAAGAGACGGTGTGCTGGGAGGGATGGGCGGGGGCTGGGAGTGGGCGCGGCCTAGAGGTTAGCTTGGCAGCTTCCTGATTCAGGACAAGGGGTCTTTGTGCACTTTCACGCACTCTGCCTGCCCATTCCCCAGAGCTGGAGCTGGCCCTCACCCCCTTCCCCGCCAAGCCAGGGCCCTGTGAAAGGAAGCCTCAGGCCCTGTGATCTGAGCAACGTTTTGGGATTCGTGGCAGAATGAGGACGAGGTGGTGGCTGGTGGGGTCAGGGCCTTGGTTGCTGATCCCAGCTTGGCACCCCCCACGAGGACTCAAACCTTGAGCGAGATTTCCTGCGTTATCTCAGAGGCAGAGACGAGGAAGAGCTGGCTCAGGGTGACTGGCCCAGCACTGGCTCCCAAAACACCTGCTGGCTCAGGGCCTCCCTTCTCTACGTCTCCAGCTTGTCCTGACCCATCCTCCCTCTGGGGGCCCAGAAGGACAAGGGCAAGGGGCTCAGGGAAAGCCCAGCTGGTTCCTAACTGTGTCTCTTCCGTGGGCAGTATGAGTCACCACTTTCCCACTGCCTGACATTCTGAGCTGACATGCCACATTGATCTAGAAAGGGCACAGCCGCCACTCCCTTCAGCTCTAAGCCCCTGGCCTTGGGGAACATCAGGAAGTCTCCCCCCATTGCCCGTCCCTCTTTCCATCCAGTCTCCCACCACCAAATCCAGTGAAGTGGATGGTCCCCAGATGTGCAGGGGTTACCATGACAACCGAGCAGCCATGTTATCCTAGCAACTGGGGGGTGGAGCTAGCCAAAGTCAGACAGGTTACAGAAGGTAGGTCAGACCCCTTTGTAAGTTTGACAGTTTTAGGATATAAATCAGCATGCTAGCTGGCCTGGGAGGCAGAGCATGGGCTGGGATTCAGACTATTGGTCCAGCCACCATGCTGTGTGACCCTGGCTAAATTGCTTACCCTCTCTGGGCCCCTGATTTCTTCTGCCTCCCTGAGTGGATTAATCCTCTCTCCTCTGTCCTCTCAGGTCACAGTGGGTCCCTCTGGCCCCAAGGTGAGTCCCAAAGGGAGAGCAGGACTTACCTGCCCTCTTCAGTGATGCTAGCCCGTCTCACAGCATGTGGCCCCTTGGCTATGTGTTTATACCAGGGCCCCCCAAGACTGCATATGTGTGGGATCATTAGATGTTTGTGTGTGTGTGTTGGAGAGTGGAGGGGGCTGTGTGTATGTAAGGATGTGCCGAACTGCCCTTTTCTGAGGCCCTGCTGTGTTTCAGGGCCGGGGCCACTGCCCTGTGACCTTCCTGAACTGTCTCGGGCATCTTGGAGGGTGTGTACTATCATTTTATTTCAGGGAAAACCAAGGCCCGGCTGTGCCCATGCGTGTGACTGGTGTGTCAGAATGACTGTATGTGCATGTGGCTGCGTGCATTTCTGGACACTTGCCTGCACGTGTGCAGCCCACTGGGTTGTGGGGGTTGAACCCGTATACCTGTGGGCTTAACAGAGCTTGTGGGTGACGGGGTAGGCAGCACACATGCAGATGTGAGATTGCACGCTTGTGTGTGCCCAAGAGTATACAACGGCATTCTCGGGGCCACCTTCGTGTGCCTGCTGAGTGGCGCCGAGCACTTTACCTGCAGGGTCCCATTTCTTCCTCACCACAGCCCCTTGAGGTAGGTGCTGACACGAACCCCGTTTTATTGATGAAGAAACTAAGGTGCAGATCGGTCATATGACTTGCCCTGAGTCACGTGCTTGTAAGCGGTGGAGATAAGATTTGAACTCAGGCAGCCTGACTGAACTCCCCAGCGTGGGTTTCTGCCACTCCACATGTGTGTGTTCACGCACATGTGCCCCTGCACCCCTGGGTGTGCTGAGTGTGAGCTAGCGTGCTCGGGTGGGAGTGTGGGGAAGAGATACCTCCTGCGTGAGACCATAGATTTTTGCCAAATATAGCCTTTGGGGGTGGGAGGGACCAGCGGATGAATGCGTATGGGATCCATATGGTGTGTGTGTGGCGGGGGTTGGGGCAGGGCTGTGCTCACTTACACACCCGTGTGTGTGGATGCGTGGGGAACACCAGATCGGGGAGAGTTTCCTCGAGGCTCCCATGTGCCCCCTCTGGTCCCAGCCCTTGTTTTGTTCTCATTCGCAGGGAGGAAAAGGTGAGCCGGGCCGGCCTGGTCCATCAGGACCCAAGGGAGAGAAGGGAGCCCGGGTAAGTGCCACGGCCGTGCCCATTGCACACCTTCCCCGCTGTGCCCTGGGGTTGGGCCGGGATGGGAGCCCTCATCGCATCATCTCAGCTGGAAACCTGCAGCCTGGTCCATACAGGGGAGAGGGCCAGGGTCTCTCTGAGGGTTAGTGTGTAGAGACCTCTATTTTCCAGGGGCACCTGGGACTGTGGGAATCCTGGGCCCATCCTCCTCCAGACAGGTCTAGGGTGACTCCCCTAGGAGGCCCCCTGACCCCTCCCTATCTCTAGGGCAATGACTGTGTTCGAATCTCCCCGGACGCCCCACTTCAGGTAAGACCCGGAGGCGCGGCCTGCTTTAGGGCCAATACGGAGTCAGCCTCTGGGGACGGGGCTGTGCCCTCAGAGCCCAGGGGCTGACCCTGGGCCCCTCTCATCACCTTATCTCCCTGCTCAGTGCTCAGAAGGCCCGAAGGGAGAGAAGGGAGAGTCGGGAGCCTTGGTGAGCACGGGACCAGGGGCAGGGCATGGCAGCGGGGTCCCGGGCCAGCAGACCCTCGCTTCCTCACCCCTCTTTTGCTTCCCCTCCGCCCCTCAGGGACCCTCCGGACTCCCGGGCTCCACAGGCCAGAAGGTAATGGGCCTGGACTTTGAGGGGTGGGTGCCACGGAGGTCTGCGGACGCTATAGACAGGAGGCGGGGTGGTCCAAAGCCTTCCTGGAGGACGTTGTCACTGCCAGCCCTCTCAGCCACCCTGCCTTGTCCAAATCCCCACCCGCCCCCAAGGGAAAATGCACGGACTCTCTGAGGGAACGGACTGGCCTGTTTGGAAGTTCTTCCTGTTGTCTACCCTCCTGCAAAGCCATTTAATCTCTGGGGAGGCTGAGACTGTGGGTCTGGGAAGCAGCTGTCCCTCCCCAGAGGGAGCTGCCCTGGCCCTCAGCCCCAGTCATGTTGCCTCTTCCCTCTTCAGGGCCAGAAAGGCGAGAAGGGAGACGGAGGCATCAAGGGCTCGCCCGGAAAGCCAGGCCGAGACGTACGGTGCCTGGGACCCTCCTCGCCACCGCCCCCACCTCCCTCAGCATGTGGGCTTGAAAGGCCGGAACAGAACCCAACTCAGACCCAAGATGGGAGATGGGAGACCCAGGGAGCGGAGGGCTGTGTCCCAGGAGGGGGCAGAAAAGGGCCTGAACCCGGGCCTCCTGACTCCCAGCCTAGGAGCCCTTGACCTCTAGGCCCTGGGGTTGACATCTGATGACCTTGGGGCACCGGGCAGAGTCTGGGTTTGGGACGGGTCGGTGAGGGGTGGGATGCTGGGTGTTTACACGTCCCAGTGGGGCTCCCGCCCCAGGGAGGTGTCTGGCGGTTCTCACAGCCTCCACCCCGCCCACAGGGCCGGCCGGGAGAGATCTGTGTCATGGGGCCCAAAGGGCAGAAGGTGAGTTGTGGGCGTCCAAGGGGTGAAGAGTGGGCAGTGGGGCTGAGGTGGTGGCTTTCTCACACCTACTTCGTGTCTGTACCAGGGAGACCCCGGCTTTGTTGGGCCTGAGGGGCTGGCGGGAGAGCCTGGGCCCCCTGGCCTCCCTGGGCCCCCTGGGATAGGACTTCCTGGGACTCCGGTGAGTGCCCCTTGTCCCCTCCTGCTGTCCTTTCCTCAGACACCCTTCTCCCTCCTGGCCAGGGGTGGGGAGGGAAGGCCCGGTCCCAGGGGTCCTGGCTGGGGGGAAGGGCCAGAGTGGACCTCACTGTAATGGGAGGGCCCTGGGAAGCGCCTGCCTGACCCTGTTTCTGCCCTCAGGGGGACCCAGGTGGCCCGCCGGGCCCGAAGGGAGACAAGGTAAGCACAGGCAGAAGCAGGGGCGCACGTGGGAGCCCCCTGCTCGGTGGGAGGAGAGAGGAGAATGGAGCCGGGGCGGCGGGGGGGAAGGGGCTGGGGGGCAGTGTCCCCATCCCAGTGCTGGCTGACGTGGGAGCCTCCAGGCATTGGGACAGGCAGGCCTAGGCCTGATAGTGACCAGAGTGGCCTTAACTGGAGGGCCCAAGTTCATTTTAGGGCCTTGTGCCCTGAAGAGCAGAAAGCGCTGGAAGTGTCTTTCTGCTGTGATTCTTCTGGGGTCATGCCGGTGGCCTTCCAACCTGCTACGCAGGGGAAGGGGCACACAGAGACCTCATATTCTTCCTTCCTGTGCAACCAGAAGGACTTGAGTTAGACATGGAGAAGGACAGGCAACAGGAAGTGAGTTTGTTGACCAAAGAGACAAAGAGGAGATGGGTGATTTGGCAAGACTGTCCTGCTCGAACTGGATACGGAAGAGGTAGATGGGCTGAGGTCAAGGCCAGAAGCCTCCCCCTTAATTCTTCTTCTGACCGCAGGGCAGCTCTGGGACACCAGGAAAGGAAGGTCCTGGTGGGAAACCTGTAAGTGACCCCCGTCTGGGGGTGGGAGAGGGGCTGCTCCTCCAGGGCCTCCAGAGGGAGGGGGCTGGGTCCTTGGCCCCTCACTCCTGTGACACTAATGCTCACTGCTTTTCCAACAGGGGAAGCCAGGGGTGCCTGGGCTGAAGGGACAGAAGGTGAGTCTCAGACCAGGTTGCCTTGGGTTGGGGCGGGAGTGCGAGCCTCTCTCTGAAGGTGACACTGAGCATCAAGGGCACTGGGCCTGGGACCTTGCTCGGAGGACCCCCACCTTCCTCTTTGTTCTTTTGGGTGCGTGTGTGATCACTAACTGAAGAGCCTGGTTTGGGAGTGACGCAGCCAGGTTCAAATCCCGCTTTGGCCATGCACATGAACCTGGCAAGTCAGTTAACTTCCCTCTCTCTCTCTCTCTCTCTTTTTTTTTTTTTTTTGCTTTTTAGGGCCGCACTTTCGGCATATGGAAGTTTCCAGGAGGCTAGGGGCTGAATCAGAGCTGCAGCTGCCGGCCTAAACCACAGCCACAGCAATGAGGGATCTAAGCCGCATCTGCGACCTACACCAGAGCTCACAGCAATGCCAGATCCTTAACCCACTGACCCACATCCTCATGGATACTGGTTGGGTTTGTTAGCACTGAGCCACAATGGGAACTCCTTAATTTCTCTTTTTTGCCCAAGTTTCCACATCTCTAAGTGGGACACAATGATTTCTCGTGGCTTGTGGTGAAGGTGTTGTTTTTGATGTCCTGGACCTCGTAAGCCGAGTGCAAGAGTCAGTTGAACAGAAAGCACCCCCAGTGTTCCTGTTGTCCACTTCGCCCTGGCCCACCCTGTGTCTAGAACACTTCGTCTTCCCCAGGGTCTCAGCCCCACCTTGTCCACTCATGGTCTCTCCCTTCTGCTAGGGTGACCCCTGTGAAGTGTGCCCAACGCTGCCTAAAGGGTTGGAGAACTTTGTGGGGCTCCCTGGAAAGCCAGGGCCCAAAGGAGAACCAGGTGACCCAGCACCAGTGAGGGTGAGTGTCCAGGGTGACAGTTGTGGGGCTCCACAAAACACCCTCGGGGGGCATAATCATGGAGAAGAGTTGCGTTAGGGGGGCTGGAAACTTATCATGGCCATAGAGACATTGCGGGCCCAGAGTCTAGGCTCTTAGCTCCATGGGTGTGGGGGCTTAACCACAGAGTTTAGGGCTGGGCTAGAAAGCCACCCCAGGTATCCATGGCAACCAATCAGGATTTTCCAGCCAAGGTTTAAGATGCCTTTTGGGCAAGCTGGGGTGGAGCCAGCCCTTATAGTGAGTGAGGCTGTGCCTTACTCCTGGATTGGGCGTTCGTTAGGGAAAGAAATGGGTAGGGCTGGGTTAGGGTCCTGGCCTGGACTCTGTACCCCACTCCTTCACAAACCCCTTTTTTTCAGGAGGGCCTGGGAGCTGCTGGACAAAAAGGTGATCGGGTGTGTATAGACGCTCACCGGTGGGGTCTTAGCCTGACCTCGTTTCCTCCATCTGTTACGTGGGTTGGTGAGCCCCGGCTCTGGGGTGCTGACCGGGAATCCCCTGGGAACCCTGGGTGTTTGAAGGGTTTGTGGTGTGTGGCCTCTTATATGGCTGGGAAGTTTGGGGTGCCCCCCCCACATACCCTGCCTCAGCCCATAAACCTTTTCCCCCTACAGGGAGACCCTGGCATCCAAGGCCTCAAAGGAGAGAAGGTGAGGGCCTCTGGCCTCTGACTGCCCTCTTCTGACCACTGGGAGCCTTTCTGATCCCTTTTCTTCCTTCCCAAGGGGGAGCCCTGCTCGTCCTGCAGCTCAGCTGTAGCCGCCCAGTACTTTGGGCCTCCTACAGGGGCCAAAGGAGATGTGGGCCCTCCTGGCCTCGGTGTGCCTGGCCTTCCGGTGAGTGATTGCTTCCTCCTAGCCCGGCCAGGCCAGCCCATCCTGGCCACACTGGTGTCCTCCCTGGCTCCTTAGGCCCTGTGTCTCAAGGCAGAGACCAGGAGGGTGGCCCTGAGGCAGGTGTCCCAGTTGTGTAGCCTGGTATTTCCCCTCCACTCATGCACTGCCCCGGGACGCCCTCTTAGAACCTCTGAATGCCCAGCCATACAGCAGAGCTCAGTGTCCAGCTACCTGCAGCATTGTGGGATTTGTAATTCTGAGCTGGCCTGTCTCTTTCTGGGTGGACACTGGGACCGTGGATTCTTGGAGGGATGGGGGTGGGCAGATGCTGTGATGTGACACGATTGTCTTTCAGGGGAAAATTGGGGCTCCGGGGCCAACAGGTCTGAAAGGAGAGAAGGTGAGACCTGGGTTCGATGTCATGGACACTGGGACTTCTTGGCAGGGAGGCAAGGAGGGGTCCCCTGGGCGGGGAATGGGGACAACACAGATAAGAGATCCAACTGTAACACTGCAGGGAAATATATTCATCAGTGTTTTGCAGACTGGAGTCAAAGAAGTGACCTCTGAGAGCCCCCTGTTCTCCAAGAGTGTTGCTTAGTGCCGTATTTTTTTTTTTAACTTAATGAATTTTATTTCAGTTATAGGTGTACATAAATCATCACAAGTCAGTTTGATAGATTTTGTGTCCCAAACCCACAGTGCATCCCCCCAACCCCCAGATTGTCTTATTTGAAAAACCAAGGTTTTCCAAAGTCTGTGTAGTGCCGTATTTTTAATTTACTAAGAATCTGAAACAATTCAGTACATTCAAGACTACCTTGTAATAAAATAATAATAACACTTCTTTACCACTTACTCTGTGCCAAGCAGCATTCCAAGGGCTTGTACTTATACTGACTTGTTTCCTCCTCCCCAAACCTTATAGGGTAGGTACTCCATTATTCCCATTTTATTTTATTTTTTTATTATTAAATGAATTTTATTACATTTATAGTTGTGCCATGATCATCATAACCAAATTTTATAGCATTTCCATCCCAAACTCTCAGTGCCTCCCCCCACCCCCCAACCTGTCTCATCTGGAAACCATAAGTTTTTCAAAGTCTGTGAGTCAGTATATGTTATGCAAAATGCACTGTGTCCTTTTTTTAGATTCCACATGTAAGTGATAGCATATGATGTTGATGTCTCATTGTATGACTTCACTTAGCATGATAATTTCTAGGTCCATCCATGTTGCTGCAAATGCCGTTATCTCTTTCCTTTTAATGGCTGAGTAATATTCCATTGTGTGTATGTACCACATCTTCTTTATCCACTCCTCTGTCGATGGGCATTTAGATTGTGTCCATGTCTTGGCTATTGCATAGAGTGCTGCAATGAACACTGGAGTACATGTGTCTTTTCGAGTCATGGTTTTCTCTGGTAGGGGCCCAGGAGTGGGATTGCTGCATCAAATGGTAATTCTATTTTGAGTTTTCTGAGGAATCTCCATAGTGTTTTCCACAGTGGTTGCACCAATTTACATTCCCACCAACAGCGTAAGACGGTTCCTTTTTCCCACGCCCTCTCCAGCACTTATTGTTTGTGGACTTTTTGATGATGGCCATTCTGGCCGGTGTAAGGTAGTAACCTCATAGTGGTTTTGATTTGCAATTCTCTAATAATGAGTGATGGTGAACATCTTTTCATGCATTTTTGGCCATCTGTATGTCTTTGGAGAATTGTCTGTTTAGATCTTCTGCCCATTTTTTGATGGGGTTGTTCATTTTTTTTGGTATTGAGCTACAGAAAGTGTTTATAAATTTTAGAGATTAATTCCTTGTCAGTCGCTTCATTTGCAAATATTTTCTCCCATTCTGTGGGTTGTCCTTTCATTTTGTTTAGGGTTTCCTTTGCTGTGCAGAAACTGTCAAGTTTAATTAAGGCCCGTTTGTTTATTTTTGTTCTTATTGTCATTACTCTAGGAGGTGGATCTGAGAAGATGTTGTGTGGTTTATGTCAGAGAGTGTTTGGCCTATGTTTTCCTCTAAGAGTTTTATAGTATCTGGTCTTATATTTAGGTCTTTAATCCATTATGAGTTTATTTTTGTGTATGGTGTTAGGAAGTGTTCTAATTTCATTTTTTTACAGGTGGCTGTCTAGTTTTCCCAGCACCACTTATTGAAGGGTCTGTCTTTTCTCCATTGTATATTCTTGCCTCCTTTGTCATAGATTAGTTGACTGTAGGTGCATGGGTTTAATTCTGGGCTTTCTGTCCTGTTCCATTGATCTTATCTCTGTCTTTGTGCCAGTATCATACAGTTTTAATGACTGTGGCTTTGTAGTATAATCTGAAGCATTATTCCCATTTTATGGCTGAGGAAACGGAGGTCCAGAAAGGCCAAGTGAATGGGCCCAAAGTCACATGAGTGATTAGGTGCAGACCTGGGCTTGAGCCCAGGGATTCTGGCTCCAGAGTTTTGTCATCTTCACTGCTCGGCTGGGTCACTTAATTTCAATGTCGGTATGAACAATTATGTTTACGGGTTGCATTGGAGACAAATGACAGCATTGAACTTATAATGCAGTGTTACTCAGATGAGGGGTTCTGTGGGTGTAGGACTGTTCGAGTGTGAGGAACACTGGAATGTACGTTTGGATGCAGCTCTACCAGGCAAACTGCACCTGTCATTTCTCAAATGGAGCTTTGGACCCCCACCCCGTACCTGCTTCTCCTTTCAGGTCTTCTCTCCGTGAATGGCATATATCCAGCTCCTCAAACCTCCTCAAATCCCAGACCTGGCAGCAGGCTTGATTCCTCCCATCTCCACTCCGTCTCCTTCCCCTGACACTTCTGACTCAGCATCTCTCTCAACTCTCCCCACTTTGCTCACCTCCATGACTGCCACTTGGTCTGGGTCCCATCATCTCTGGCCTAGATGGTGGTCGCAGCCCCCTGGCTGGCCTGCCTGCGGCCACTGTGGCTCTTCAGCTTTCTTACCCAGTGGCTAATGCAGCTTTAAAAAAAAAAAAAAGCCAAGACCAAAAATCAAACTCAGGTTACATTATTTCCCTGCTTTAAATTTTTCTATGACTCAACTTTGTACAAAAGGCCTGCTAATGCCTAACAAAACCCTGGATGCCCGGCCCTGCCTGCCTTTGCAGGTCCATCTGGTTCTGCTCCTCCTGTTTCCTCTGCTTTCGATGTGCTGCTCTCCTTTCTTTCTGGAATATGTCAGTCAAGACTCTTCCCACCTCTTAGATTTGGTACCTATGGCTCCCACTGTCCGGTACATCTTTCCTCTCTACCTTCCCCTGTTCTTTCATTGGCTGGCCTTAGTTTTGTCTTTCTGATAATAATTGTGGTTAACCCTTCTCTGACCATCCTATACAAAATGGCCTCCTCCTTTAGAGTTCCCACTGTGGCTCAGCGGTAATGAACCAGAGTAGTATCCAGGAGGATGCGGGTTTGACCCTGGCCTCGCTCAGGGGTGCAGCGTCGCCATGAGCTATGGTGTATGTAGGTTGCAGACGTGGCTTGGATCCCACATTGCTGCGGCTGTGGTGTAGGCCAGCAGCTGTAGTTCTGATTCGACCACTAGCCTGGGAACTTCTATTTGCTGCAGGTGCAGCCCTAAAAAGCAAAAAAGTTCTCCTCCCTGCGCCTACTTTGTCTCATCACCCTATTTATTTCCTTCACAGCACTCATCGCTATTTATAGTTACTATTATTTAAAAGTTCTTGGCGTCCCCACAAGGGTTGTAAGCTCCACAGGCATGTTTGTCTGTGCTGTGCATTGCTACCTACTGCGCCTTGCCCGGTGCACAGCGCATCCAGGGCTCCAGCGAGCAACTGCTGGATGGATGAATTCATGATCTTTGTGTGCTGGGTCAGGGCTGGGGCTGGGGCTGGGATTCTGCTGAGTGAGACTGTGACACAGGCTGGCCACAGACTTCCCTGGGGACCTTGGGGAAATCCCTTTCCCTGTCTGGGTCTCGGTTTCTCTAGCCAGAAAATGAGGGGGGCAGTGGGAGCACTTCTGCAATCTGGGCCTTGGGAATGACCTAGCACCCATCTGCCTCCCCACTTTGACCCTGTGTTTTCTGCTTTGCTCTCAGGGTAATTTCGGAGAGGCAGGGCCAGCCGGCAGTCCGGTAAGTGAGCTTTGGATGGCAGCCGCTCTGGGGAGGAGGACAAGGTGGGAGACGGGGCAACCATAGACTCCAGCACAGCAAAGGCTGATGCCCCGCATCACATGCACCTTCTTATCGCACAGGGGCCTCCAGGGCCAACGGGACCCACAGGCAACAAAGGGGAGAAGGTGAGTCTGAGACATTGCCCACGCCCCGCAGCCAGGGCGGAGTCCTGAACACACGCCCATCTTGCTCTACTGCACACTCTCCGAGGCTCCCCCCTGCCTGAGGGTAACATCTGCTTCCTCTCCAAGATGCTCAGGATCCCTGGGGCTTTGGCCTCCATCTTTGCTTTTTACCTGTTTTCCCACAATCTCTCCTGAGATACCCTTTGCCGGCACAGGTGCTATGTCAGGCCCAGCTTCATTCCCCAGCCCCCGATTCCAAGCCTGGCCTGGGGTCTCCCAACCCTGTGTCCTTGCTTGGCAGGGAGAACCTTGTGAGCCATGCCCAGCCCTGTTCCAGCATCAGGAGGAGGACAGCCACGTGGTGGCCTTGCCGGGGCCTCCCGGAAAGAAGGGGGAGCCTGGGCCTCCAGGCTTTGGCCTGCCAGGAAAACATGTGAGTTCTGGGGCCCGTGGGGGTGGGATGCTGGCAGGATTTGTGGGGAGGAGGGGCGGGGACTGCCTGGATCTCCAGGCTCCCTTCGCAGTGGGGAGCAGATGGCAGCGTGCGGAGGGATTGATGCCTCTGTCCCCAGGGGGAGCTGGCCTGACAGGCCTCGGCCCTTTGTTTTGGGATGCTGCACGGTCAGGTGTGCAGAAAGAACACCACCCTGGGGCTACATGGGTCTGGGTTCAAAGTCCAGCTCTGCCTTTTACTAGCTCTTTGACTTGAGCGAGTTACTTTTCCTCTCTGTGTCTCACATCCTATGCATGGTATTGTTGTAAAGCCTGTGAACAATGTGTGTGAAACACTTAGCAGCAGACAACAGGCATTCAAGAAAAGATAATTACACCGTGGCAATTGTTGTTGTTACTGCTTCACTAATGGCAGTGGATGCCGACAGAGTGTGCATCATAGGCCGTGCACTCCTTTCCGTGTATCAGCTTGTCTAAGCTCACGAGAACCCTGCAGCGGAGAAGCCTATGTTCTTTTTATCATCCCCGTTTGACAGATAAAGAAACTGAGGCACAGACAGGTTAAGTGACTTGCCCAGAGCCATCCAGGCAGGGAGTCTGGTTCAAGACTCTTCTCTCTCTCCTTTTTTGTTTGTTTGTTTTGCTTTTTAGGGCCACACCCGCAGCACATGGAGGTTCCCAGGCTAGGGATCCAATCGGAAACACGGCTGCCAGCCTACACCACAGCCACGGCCGTGCAGGATCCGAGTTGTGTCTGCGACCTATATCACACAGCTCATGGCAACGCTGGATCCCCAACCCACTGAGCGAGGCCAGGGGTCAGACCCACAACCTCATGGTTCCTAGTCAGATTCGTTTCCGCTGTGCCACGACAGGAGCTCTGACTCTTCTCTTAATCTACACAGGATTGCTCACTAGAATGAGAGCAGAGATTTGGGTCTGTTTTTTATGCTGTTATGTTGCCCAGGTCTAACACAGTGCCAGATACATAAGGGTGTCTAGGACGAGTGAATGGGTGCTAGAAATGCTTTCTCCGCAGGGCAAGGCTGGAGAGCGTGGATTGAAAGGGCAGAAGGTGAGAGAACTCAGAGGGCACCTCTCAGATGCCCTCCCCAACTCCCAATCCTGATTGCCCTGTGCTTACTCTCTGCTCCCTGCCTAGCCCCCAGCCCCAGGAAAGACTCTGAGTTCCTGCAGGTCCAGGAGGGCACCCTGCCCCCAGCTGGGTCACCTGTGCCCTCCTTGAACCCTACTCCTTATAGGGCGATGCTGGGAATCCTGGAGATCCTGGAATACCGGGCACCACGGGGCAGCCGGGACTGTCGGGAGAGCCTGGGGTCCGGGGCCCTGCGGGGCCAAAAGGAGAAAAGGTCAGTCAGGCAGGGGGAAGTGTGTTGCATGAGCAGAAAAAGATCAGGCTAAGAGCTAATGACGGGAGACTTGGAGTCAGGCCACGAGTCATGTGGGATGCCGGAATCATTAGGTGGAAGCTCCCAGCTCTTCTCTGAGGCAGGGAGGAGAGCTGGGAGTGTCAGGGGCCAATTTTGATATCCCAGACTGGGGTGGGGACAGTGGAGAGACAGAGCTTTCAGAAAGGCACAAAGACCCCCTTTCCGGTGTCTCCTCCCGGCCCGGCTGCCAGGCCTGGCTCATGGGCTCTTGCCTGCGCCCATCTCTGACCAGGGTGATGGCTGCACTGCCTGCCCCAGCCTGCAGGGGGCGATGACCAACATGGCGGGACTGCCTGGGAAACCAGGCCCAAAAGGAGATCAGGGACCAGAAGGTGTGGGCCGGCCTGGGAAACCGGTGAGTTCCGGCTACCCGCCCTCTTGTCCTTCCCTCCCTGGGCTCTCCTCCTCTCCCTCCTGCCCCCTTTCTCCTGTGGGACCCATGGCTCACCTGTGTCTTTTAGGGCCAGCCTGGTCTACCGGGAGTTCAAGGGCCCCCAGGACTGAAGGGCATACAGGTACGTGAGAGTGTGGGGGCCCGGGCTGCAGCAATGTGTGGGTGGGGGTGGAGGTGGGGAGATACAGGAGGGCAGTGGGCCTGGAGTGGGGAATGGAGATCAGCTTCAGGGTAGGAAGACGATGGAGTGGAAGAGGTTAAGGAGGAGGGGTGGGGCCGGGGAGGGGTGAGTGGAGAATCTCATGCCCAATCTTGTCCTTCTACCTCTTCAGGGAGAGCCTGGGCCTCCAGGAGTAGGGGGCCAGGGGCCCCAGGTGAGTCTCCAGCCTTACCTTTGCCTGCTTGCCTCCCCACACTCCCATTAGCCGGTTGCTCACTCCTGTTTCCCCCGCCAAACCTCAGAGTTCTCCCTGCCCCTTGATGCTCAAGGCCCCAGCTCTGGGGAGTCAGGAAACAGAGTTAGGAATTACCTGGCCTGCCGTTGCTTCTGTCTGTGACTTTGGTTTTGACTCCCTGCCCCTCTCTGACCCTCAGAGTCTCCTTGTGGAGCTCTCCTGAGTTTGGGCTGGCAGACACCCCACCCCAGACCAGGTCTGCCAGTGAGACAGGTTGGCACAGGCAGCTGTGGCCCAGTCTGCCTTTTCTGACTTGCAGGGGGAGCCTGGAGCCCAGGGCTTGCCTGGCACTCAGGTACGTCTGCCCCGGGCCCGGGGGAGACTGGCAGGGGAAGGGGCCCCTCTAGGCTAGACATAACTAATTGTGCTTCCATCTGCAGGGGCCCCCGGGACCTCAGGGACCACCTGGCCGTGCTGGAGAGAAAGGTGCCAAGGTGAGCCCCTGCCTCCTCGGACTCTAGGCTTGTAATGCTCTGGAATGTCCTGGCACTGGGATATGGGAACTGAGTGATGCCTGTCGGAGGGCTGCCCGAGGCCTGGTCTCTCCCACTGGCTTGTAGCCAGCTTCAAGCCCTGCCTCTGCAGCCTTTGCACCCTCCCTTCCACAGGGCTCTCCAGGGGTGAAAGGAGCCACTGGGCCTGTCGGACCTCCTGGTGCCAGTGTCTCTGGGCCTCCGGTAAGGACCCTCTCTGCACTCCATGCTGGGGACCCTGCTAGGACCAAGGGCATTTCCACTGGGAAGAGGGCACAGGGCTGACCCTGCTTGTCCCAGCTGCATGAGTGGTGGAGGACACAGGCCTCGGCCCCGCCCAGCCTTGGAGGAGGAAGACCACACTGTTTTAGGGGGAACACCTGATCAGTGACAACGTTAAACATCACGACTTTTTGAGCAGGGACCAGTGCTGAGACCTTGCGCTAAGCTCTGACCAGAGATTCACTTCATCTTTGTAACAACCCGGTCAGGGAACAGCTCTGATTATCCCCATTTCACAGATGAGGAAACTGAGGGACTTGACCCAGGTCTGTCTCACTCAAAGCCCATGTGTACATTCCCCAACCCCCACTTCAAACCTTGGAGTCATTTGGGATCATCTAAAACAGTGCCGTCCAATAGAATTCTCTGCCATGACGGTAAATGTTCTCGTCTTCCCTGCCTGAGACCCAGCCACCAGCCCAGGTGGCCTTTGAGCCCTCAAAATGTAGCTAGTGAGACTGAAGGGCTAAATTTTGCATTTCATTTAATTAATTCATTTATTTATTTTTTGGCTGCAGCCGTAGCACGTGGAAGTTCCTGGGCCAAGGATCAAATCTGAGCTGCAGCTGCAGCCTATGCCACAGCTGCAGCAATGCTGGATACTTTTTAACCCACTGTGCCAGGCCGGGGATCGAACCCATGCCTCTGCAGAGACAATGCCGGATCCTTAATCTTTTGCGCCACAGTGGGAACTATTTTAAATTTAAACAGCCACATGTGGGGATTTCCCCGTGTGGCTCGGCGGGTTATGAACCTGACTGGTATCCATGAGGATGTGGGTTCTATCCCTGGCCTCGCTCAGTGGGTTAAGGATCTGGCGTTGCCGTGATCTGTGGTGCAGGTCGCAGATGCGGCTCGGATCCCATGTTGTTATGGCTGTGGTGTACGCCAGTGGCTACAGTTCCAATTTGACCCCTAGCCTGGGAACTTCCATATGCCACAGGTGTGGCCCTAAAAAGCAAGGGGAGAAAAAAAAAGGCCGCATGTGGCTCCCGGCCACCGTCCTGGCCAGCGCAGGTCTATCTAGACCAGCAGTACTTCCCACCTTGTCAACCTCAAGGACTTCTCTTTATTACTGTCCTGCTAATGATGCCCATGTTTTGAATGCTGTGCCTGTTGAACAAATTGCATAGATTAGGTAATAATAAACGCATTTCCTCATTTTTATTCATCAAAGACCCATATAATAGTCAGCTTCGACTCCACATGAACCCACTAGAGTTTTACAAGATGATATAATTCTAGCCTAAATCAAAGAAATGCTGCCTTTCAGCCAGCCTGTGCCGTGCCAGGTCGTGGGCAAATGTATAATTTTTCTTAGGCTTTTGGTAATGTTGAAAATAGCCCATTGAACCATAGTTTTTTCTATGTTTGTGGATCCCGAGAGAGATTCCAGTCCCAGTGTGGGGACCGGTGACGGATTCCTCCCGAGGGCGTGCGGAGGCCCAGAGGGGCCATGGCCTTGCCCGGGTCCTACCCTCAGTGTGGTTGCTCAGTAGAGCTGGGCAGTTGGGCGGTCGTAGTCCCCGCCCGGCCCAGGGAGCCCCTGTCCCAGGCAGAGGTAGAGGTGACGGTGGCCTTGGTCCTCGGGGAGCTTCGAGGGCTGGGTACGAAGGTGGCACGTCCCACAGGAGACTGGCCATCCAAAGGCCCCGTGGGGCCCACTGACCTCTCCATACCGGCTTCTTTCAGGCTGAATCGCATCTGGGAGGCTTTCCAGTCCCCGGCCCACACTCGCTAGTTGTGTGACCTTAGGCAAGTGACAGCCTCTCAGAGTCTTGCATTCCTTGTTGACAAATTGGGGCTGAAGTTCCTACCTCCTCCTTAAGTCAACCACGCGAACTTTTACGCTGGAGAGAACGTGTGTCGAGCACTAAAGGGAGAGAGGCCAGAGCAGGATCTCTGGGCCGCACAGACCTGGGTGCAGTCGTGCGGCTGGGTCTGTTACAAAAATCTCTTAAAGCCTCAGTTGCCTCACCTGTGAAATGGAGCGATAGCAGCCTGCGGGGCTGGGAGCGGGGATCCCATCCAGTGCTCTCTGGCAGGCGCTTGACCCAGTGTCTGGAAATGCCAGCCTTCTTCCTCCTTCCTCCTCTCCTTGTCTCTGGGGCTTCAGTCTCTTCCTCCAGAACATGGGCACCAGGACGTGGGTTCCAGGGGAGCCTGGTGATGCTTCAGTTTGTCCTGTCTGGTGGGACAGATGGCTGGCTGTCCTCCAGCCTCACCCCTGACCCTGGGCTCTCTTGCTTCAGGGCCCTCATGGGCAGCAAGGACAGACTGGGCTTCCAGGAGCCAGAGGGGCGCCGGTGAGTACCATGGCTCAAGGTGGCAGGAAGCCTCAGCGGGCCGCGCCTCCACATCCCTGTCGGCTCAGCTCTCTGTGTTTCTCCCCTGCAGGGGGAAAAGGGATCGCAGGGAGAAAAGGTAAGTCCCAGGGATCCGTGACCAATACTCTAGAACGCCACTGCCCAGGGACCCTGTGCACTGGGTCATCGCCCTGGACTGGAGGGTGGCCCTGAGGAATCATTCTGGTCTCCTTGCCACCCACCAGCTCCCTGGTGGAAGGTTACAGGGGCCCCAAACACCTCCCACTTCACTTGATTGCTGGCCCAGAGTTCAACCAGGATCCCAGGAGGCCCAGAGAGCTCCAGGGTCCCCATGGTGGCTGGGGCGGTGGGGGGTCTGCATTTTCAGATGGGTGCCGAGTCACAGGACAGCGGAAGGAACTGAGTTCTGAAGGGCTAGTGAGAGGACAGGGACGGGAGGGACCAGGAGAGAAGGGCGTGGAAGCCAGGCTGGGCCAAGGGGAATGGGGCTGAATACCTGTGCAGCGGCAGACGACGGTGAAGCTGAAAACACAGTAAGAGCAGGAGCCATCGTTTGCTGAGCACTTGGCACGCAACGGGAACTCCGTGTACATTCATGCATTTCATCTGCATGACAGTCTATGCATTAGCTATTATTATCCCCACTTTATAAATGGGGAGACTGAGGTTGAGAGAGGTTGAGCAGATCTTCCAAGGGCCTTGGACTCAAGCCCTGCTTTCTCCATCGCCCAGGTGCCTCCCAGGTGCCAGCTTTCAGAGGGTCCTCCACCCTCCCCCTCTCTCTAACTAAGGCTCTTGTCTTTTCAGGGCGAGCCAGGGGAGTGTTCCTGCCCCTCCCGAGGGGACCCCATCTTCTCCGGCATGCCGGTAAGTGGTGCCGAGAGCCTTCCCCCCAGCCGGGGGGAGAGGCCTGGCTTCCTGCCTCGTGCCCAAGACACACGGGCCCCCGCGCCCCGGCCAGCTGCCTCCCCATGCAGCCCTGCGCTTGGTGTGGACGTTGCCTGTAACCTCTCCCCTTCTTTTGCGACCCCCACTCCCACCCAGGGTGCTCCGGGACTTTGGATGGGCAGCTCCTGGCAGCCGGGCCCGCAGGTGTGTGTCGCTTGTCTCCTCTGTCTCTCCGCCAGCGCCCCACGGCTTGCCCATCCTGACACCACTGCCCCCAGTGATGGGGCGGAGCTTTCTTCTGGCTCTTGATGATTTCATCTCTCCCTCAGGGTCCCCCGGGTGTTCCCGGACCACCAGGCCCCCCCGGAATGCCTGGGCTGCAGGTAAAGGGAGAGAAGAGGAGGAGGGGTTTGGGAGGTAGGGAGGAAGGGCGCATGCTCTGTGCTGGACCCCAAGTGTGCCACTCCCCCGCCCAGCGCGTGTACTTGTCATTTCTATTTGTGCTCCTGCTTCCCAGAGTGGTGAGGGGGCCCACTGGTCCCTGAGGGTGGGCTGTGTGTACTCCCAGCCATTTTTGGAGAAATGCCTGTTGTGTGCAGCGCAGGCACACCACTGACACCCGGGCCAAGCTCGGACCTTTGTCAGCTGTCAGGAACCTAAATTCAGAGTCAGCTAACAATCCTGAACACTGGTACAGAGCTCACTATTTTGAAGCAGCATTCAGCATCCATTCATGCAACAGATATTTATTTTTGCACACACAGCCACGGCAATGCCAGATCCAAGCTGTGTCTGTGACCTATACACCTCAGCTCACAGCAACTCCAGATCTTTAACCCACTGAGCGAGGCCAGGGATCGAACCCGCAACCTCATGGTTACTAGTCGGATTCAGTTCCGCTGCGCCACAACGGGAACTCCTGCCTTGATGATTTTGTATACACCCCTTCCACCCTGGGGCGGGAATCTGCTCTGGTGGGCCCCCTTTACTGATGGGCGCCTCTGTTGGGATCTCAGTTCTCTGTTTCATTGAGAGCTCAGAATCAGAGCCAACTCTGGGTCCCCCCAGGCCAGCCACACCTTTACCAAGTGTCCGGGCTTCCTGCTGCACTGCCAGGAAATAGGAATCAGTCTGCAGGGGGCTTGCAGTTTGCTTGGGGAAGCGTGAGAGTCATTTCAAAGTGACCCACTAACAAGCGCACGCTGATGTCCTGTGGGCCCTGCCAAGACATGCTGGGGAACGAGGCAGAAAAGAGTGCCTGCCGCCGAGTCTGGTCCCAGGCGCCAGAGTCCTTGTCCGGTGCCAGGGCCGGAGACCAAGCCAAGGCTGCTGCTCGAGAGCACCTGCCTAGTGCCAGGCGGTGTGCAGGTCCCCGAACCTGGTTGTCTCCTGCAGCCCTTTCGAGGAAGGGAGGGCCCAGCAGCTCCTCTCTTCAGGTGCACGAAGAGGCTCAGAGATACGTAGCATCCAAAGCCCCAGTCCTGTCACCTCGGGTAATCCCCATCCGTTCGTCAGAAGACCAGCTGAGACTCTGAGGTTAAGAATCGTGCGGCTCCATAGCTGGTAGACGGTGCATAGGCAGCTTCTACAGTAGAAGAATAGTCCTGGGAGGGCAGGAAAAGGAAACCACCAAGTGTCTGGCTTGACCTAGTGGAGCAGAGGGTGAATAATAATTTAGGGACCTAATCCTAATTAACACAGTCAAGGTGTTTTCTCTGTGCCAGGCACTGCTCTGAGCACTTTACCTTCCTTTTTTTTAATTTTTTTTGATTTTTTTGCTTGTGTCGTTTTAGGGCTGCACTCGCGGCATGTGGAGGTTCCCAGGCTAGGGGTCTAATCGGAGCTACAGCTGCCAGCCTACGCCACAGCAACGCGGGATCTGAGCTGCGTCTGTGACCTACACTGCAGTTCACAGCAACGCCGGATCCTTAACCCACTGAACAAGGCCAGGGATCGAACCCACAACCTCGTGGTTCCTAGTCGGATTCCTTTCGGCTGAGCCACAACGGGAACTCCACACTTTACCTTCTTAATGACGGCATGTGGGGTGCGGGAGCGGCCAGAGTGGGAGTGGGGGGAGACTCCAGGTCTGACTCAGGCCTGGTGGAGCCTGGCCTGAAATCAGGTGGGCTGCCGGGGAAGGTGGCATGTTCTGTTGCTGGGAGCTGGGGCTTGAAGGGAGGCCAGCTCTCAGAGCAGGCCAAGGAAATCCTGTGTCAGGGGAGCAAGGAGGGCAGCAGTGCGTTCACTCTGCACACCGCCTCCAGGTCGGGGACTGGGGATTTAAAACTGAACATACTCCCTGCCTCCATGGAGTGTTTAATATGCAAATGTGCATTGTGAGTCTGTGAGGAGAACAGCATCTGGGTGGCAAACATTTCGTGCGGGCATCCTTCGAGCCAGGCTCTGTGCTAAGCTCCTTATAGCCATGATCTCCTTTAAGCCTCACCATAAACCATCCCTGTTTACTGAAAAGAAAACCGAGGCACGAGATTTTTTTTTTCCTTCCCAGGTAACCTACCAAAAGTTATACGGTTAGGATTTGCCTGCGTGGGTGTGACCCCCAAGCCTGCCCTCTGTGTGTGCATGATGCTGAAACCGTGGTTTGGGGAGGGCTTGAAGCCAGTAGTCCTCTGCCTGGATCTCGCCTCGGTGCCTGGCTCAGCCTGGGACCTTTCACAAGTTACTTACCTCTCTGAGTTCTTCGTCTTGTTTTTAGATGGAGATAACATTAACCTCACCAAGACTGCTGTGGTGATTCAATGAGAAAATGTATGAGAATGCAGTGAGGAAAATATAGGAAAAGTACGGAGCACAGAAAGAAACTATAATTATTTACTCTATAGAAGAGCCTCTGCCCTACCACGTGGAGGAAGAACTCAGACTGGTTTTGAGAGTCCCACCCCCAGGCTTCCTTAGCTCCCCCTACAAACAGTTTGGAGAACTTTTTTTTTTTTTTTGGCCTTTTTAATGCCAGACCCATGGCATATGGAAGTTCCCAGACTAGTAGAGGCTGAATTAGAGCTGCAGCTGCCAGCCTACGCCACAGACATAGGGATCCGAGCTGTGTCTGCAACCTACACTGCAGCTCACGGCAACGATGGATCCTTAACCCACTGAACGAGACCAGGGATTGAACCCGCGTCCTCATGGATGCTAGTCGGGTTCGTTCCCCCCGAGCCACAGGGGGAACTCTGGTTTGGAGAATTTTGAGCTAAGAATCGACACCAGCCTTGTGCCAGCCAGGGTTCTCAGCTCTGCAGGATAAGGGGCAGAGGCTGTGGGGATGGTGAGCGTGAACCCCGGTGACCTGTGGGCTAGAGAGAGGCATCCACTCACCCGAGTCTCTTCTTGGCTGCAGGGAGTGCCCGGGAACAACGGTTTGCCGGGAGAGCCTGGGCTGACTGCGGAACTGGTAGGTACCAGCTCATGGTCCAGCGCCTCCCCTGCTCTTCGCAGGGCTGAGCCTGCCAGGCCAGCGCCCTTAGCTGCAATGGGGTCCTTCTTCTCTCCTGCTTTGGAGACTGGGAGAAGCCTGGATGGCACGTGTTTCCCGAGGCTCCACCTGGCTCCCTCTGCCTCCCCTCCCATCTGAGCCCTCCCTTCTTTTGCAGGGATCCTTGCCCATCGAACAGCACCTTCTTAAGGTAAGAGAGAAAGGGAGGGAGCGGGAACTGGCAGGGTTTCCCTAAGGGGATCGTTGTAGTAAGCGCCCAGCTGCATGACTCAGAGAGCGGCAGGTGGAATGTTTGCGGGGAGCATGTGCGTGCGTGTGTGCCATGCGTCAGTCGAAGGGCCTAGCGCATTGCCGGTCTATGGCAGACCACGGGTCCGTGTTTACTGAATGGGTATTTGAAGGAGTCCTGCGAAGGTGCCCGCGTGGCCGTGGGTACTCATGAGACCTGCCCTGCAGCAGCCACCACTGAGGGCCTACACCCCCATCACGCGGGGGCAGGGCAGGGAGGGTGAAAGTGCGTTTGTAGGATTGTCAGGCTGGGGCTTCAAAAGTTATGTTCTATGATAAGACTGAGCGGGGACTAAAG
This sequence comes from Catagonus wagneri, assembly GCA_004024745.2. Classification (NCBI taxonomy): domain Eukaryota; kingdom Metazoa; phylum Chordata; class Mammalia; order Artiodactyla; family Tayassuidae; genus Catagonus; species Catagonus wagneri. The sequence goes on from PVHT020000046.1 coordinate 7,403,981, forward strand.
CCTTTCTGACCAATGAGATGGTACCTCATTGTAGTTTTGATTTGCATTTCTCTAACACGGAGTTTGGGGTTAGTAGATGCAAACTATTATATTTAGAATGGATAAGCAATTAGGTCCTGCTGTAAAGCACAGGGAACTCTATCCAGTCACTTGTGATAGAACATGGTAGAAGATTATATGAGAAAAAAAGTATGTATATGTATGACTGGGTTGCTTTGCTGTACAGCAGATATTGACAGAACATTATAAATCAACTTTTTTTTTTTTGCCTTTTCTAGGGCCACACCCACGGCTTATGGAGGTTCCCAGGCTAGGGGTTTAATCGGAGCTGCAGCCACTGGCTGATGCCACAGCCACAGTAACACGGGATCCGAGCCATGTCTGCAACCTACACCACAGCTCACAGCAATGCCAGATCCTTAACCCACTGAGAGAGGCCAGGGATCAAACCCGCAACCTCATGGTTCCTAGTCGGATTCGTTAACCACTGAGCCATGATAGGAACTCCATAAATCAACTATTCTTTAATAATAAATAAACAAACAAATAAATAAAAGACTGGTTGGGGGCTTGGACAAAGGCTTCAGCTGCTCCTTTGGTCAATCCAGGAAGAATCCAGAAAGGGGATGGGATTTGAGAAGCAAGTCTAGTGGTGCAAGAAGGGGGCTTGGGGCCTGGTGGGTGAGTCGACCTGTGCCAGGGCTTGTCGCTGGCATTAAGACTATGACCGAGAGCTATGGCCTCGTCTGGCCTCCCACGCTGGCCACCAGGGTGACGCAGCCCTTCCTTGCTCAGTCACCTCTAGAGGCGAGACCAGGACTCTTCTCTCCTCCAGCCTGGCATCCGCAGAGGCCGGGGCCTTGGCCTCCAAAGCCCCCGTCCTGGTCACCTCCTTCTAGCACTGGCTGCTCAGTGCCCTGGACTTCCCATGACCCCAGTGGTCCGTGGCCTGCCCCACCCCTGCTCTGGTCAGCAGTCATCTCCAGGTTAACCTCCTGGCAGCAGTTAGAGCTTGGATCACGAACCCCAGCTCTTGTTCTTGGGCAAGTGACTGGGTGACTCCAAGAGCAGGATTTGACATAAGACACAAGGATTCCAAGAGCAGGATTTCTCTGTGTGACATTTCATCTGATGGCTTCTTCATCGGATGCTCCATGGAAGGCCCCCAGTAGGAACTGAGCGTAGTCTGGAAAAGGAGTCAGATGGTGCCCCGGGGCATGCTGACCCCCACAGACACCCACGCCCAGAGGAAGCCTGGGCCTGTGGACAGAGTACCCACTCCGCCCTCAGGTCCAATCCAGGGCCCCCCTTACCTAAGACAAGTCACACCATCTCTCTGAGCCTCGGCTTTCTCATCTCCATTGTGCTTGTAAGATGACCTGCCTCACTGCGTTGTCAGGATTGAACGCGGTAACGTGCAAAGGCCTGTTGCCAATGGCTGGCATCATTAGTGCTGTGTAAATGACAACCCATATCACTAAGTTTTGCAGCAAGCGATGGAGGTGGAGCAGCGGCTCCTGTCTGGGGGCCCATGGACACCCCGCCAGGCTATGGATAGATGCCGGCTTCCGAGTCTTCTGAAACTGCAGTCTCGTTTGTTTTTGTTTTGGTCCTTTTTTTTTTATTTTTTTTAGGGCCTCACCTGCAGCGTATGGAAGTTCCCAGGCTAGGGGTCAAATTGGAGCTGTAGCTGTAGCTGCCAGTCTACACCACAGCCACAGCAATGCCAGATCCGAGCTGCATCTGCAACCTACACCACAGCTCATGGCAACACTGGATCCTTAACCTACTGAGCGAGGGCAGGGATTGAACCTGCATCCTCACGGATGCTAGTCTGATTTGTTACCACTGGGCCACGACGGGAACTCCCTGCAGTCTAGTTTTCACCAGTAGGTTTCATTTTGGGGGGAAGAGAGCTCATACCTTCCACCAAACTCTCAGAGAGGCCTGTGACCCAAAGAGGTTAATGCCTCCAGGTTAAAAGGCTTTCTTATCAGGAAGACTTCTGGCCAGGCCCTGCCCGCTGGGGAACCTGTGACAGCCGGACTCTGCTGGGGAGTGGAGGGCAGGCCCCGTCCCAGAGGCTGTCTGAGAAGGAGCCTGTCTCCTCCTGCAGCTGTTGCCTTGGCTCCCATGGGCAGAGAAGCTGGTGTTTGGAGCTGGCCTTTTCAGTCTAAATCCTCATGGCATGTCCTCACAGTGGGTGCAGGTTGCAGGAACAGCCGGGACAGATGGTCCCTCGGCGGGCCCCTCCACCGCCTCCCACACGCCTGTCTGGAAAGTGGCTTTGGCTTGGCCCTACTGGAGCTTCTTCCTGGAGGAAACTCAAAGCCAGTGTTGAGATCAGGTCCCCTGAGGATGCAGCAAAGCTGCCTCAGGGACATGCCCGGGGAGAAGAGAGTGGATGGGGGATGGCCAGCAGGGTCCCCCGGGCTGGGTTCCGAGCGTTGTGCCCAGATCCGGCCCATCCTGGCCTTCTCCAACCCAGGCCGCACCTCCCTCCCCGTTTTCTCACCAGAGCATCTGCGGGGACTGTATGGGGCAGACGGCCCACCCGGCGGCCCTCCTGGAAAGTGGAGAGAAGGGAGCCCAGGGCATCCCCGGAGTGCCAGGCCTCGACAGCTGCGCCCGGGTAGGAGGCTGGGCCCGGGGTGGCCTTGGTTCAGGGAGCGCCCCCGGCTGTGCCCGCTGACAGGGCCTCTGGCTGTGCTCCGCAGTGCTTCATGGAGCGGGAGCGCCCGAGAGCCGAGGAGGCCCGGGTGAGTGGGCCTTCGTCTTCTCATCACCTCCCGCCCGCAGCCCCGTGGGGCTGCTCACACTCACCATCCATCCCGCTCCAGGGGGACAACAGCGAGGGCGATCCTGGCTGTGCGGGGAGCCCCGGCCTGCCCGGTCCCCCAGGACTGCCCGGCCAGAGAGGCGAAGAGGTAAGAGCAGGGGCCTCCCCTGGGCTGGAGTCTCCACAGACACGACCCTCTGTTCCTGAGGGCAGTTGCTTTCCTGCCTAAGGTCTTCCTGGGCCCTCCGGGGGCTCACTCCTTGGGAGTCCTGCGGGGGCCTTCGAGGCCTTAGGTCACCCACCGCCCCTCACCACTCTGGCCTCACCTGTTCTCCTGGCAGCTCTGGTCCCCAGGCCACGCTGCCTCCCCACAGCCCGGCTGCAGCTCTTCTCCGAGGCCCGCCCCTTCACCCCTGCAACCCTTTGCTCAAAGGTCACCTTCTCAGTGAGACATTCCCCAACCACTCGCTCTAAAATGGAAGCCCCCACACCAGCCCTGGAACCCCGGGCCCCCTTCCTGCCTCCCCCTCATCACCCTCTGACTTACTGTGTCTTCCCTTCCTTTGGGAACACGCTCCAGAGCGCCACCTATGCGCCCGCCCCTGTTCTATTTGTTCCTGACCGCCTCTCCCTAGAGTGTAAGCGCCACGAGGCAGGGATTTTAACGCTCTGTTTATGGCTGTGTCCTCAGCGCCTGGACCAGCGCCCAGGACATAATAGCTGCTCGATAAATGCTTGTTGGATGACTGAATGAACCGAATGTAAGGTTTAACGTCAGCTTTAACATCCCGCTCTGGCAGCGGCTGCCTGTTGACTGGCTGTGGTGGCCTGGGAGGAGCACCGCGGAGCCCCCACCCCAGCCGGGGGGCAGAGGGGCCCCAGCCTCTTCATCCTTTCCCGTTGGCTTCCTTTGCAGGGTCCACCCGGCATGAGGGGCTCCCCGGGTCCTCCAGGCCCTATTGTAAGTATCTGTGGTTTCCTGGCCTGCTTGAGAGGCTCTTGAAGGGACTGTAAAGCCCGGACACCGTTCTGCTGCCTTGTCTCCGGGAAGCTGGGCAGGACAGAGAGAGGGACCCTCCGCAGCCTCTCCTTTCGCTCGTCAGAGCATCTCTGGGGACTGCGGCCTCCCACCCCCAGGGCCGGAACCGGCCTGCCCCACGTGCTCTGCCTGTGGTCCTGCTTCGAGGTGGCCCTCGAGCGCATCCTTGTTTTCCCAGCCCCATCCCTGCTGCGTTTTGCACAATGGCTCATGGTCAGGGCAAGCCTGGAAAGCGTGTGGCCGGCTTCAGACAGGGGCCGGGGCCCAAGATGGAGCTGCCCTCCCTCGCTCTGTAGGGCACTCTCTGGGACAGGCCTCCAGAAGCCAGACGAGGGGCGTCTGCCCTGGAGTCCTCTGTGGTGTTGGTATGGCAGAAACATAGAAGTGACTGGAAAAGCCTGGAAGAACTGACAATGCTTTGTCTGGAGGAAAAAAAAAAAAAAGGCTAGCGAGAGTCATCTTAGAACCTGGGGGCCCGTGGAGGTCAGGTGACAGGCATGCCGCTGGCAAGGGAATTCGCTTAGGGAAGACCTAGGAGGGGCGGTCTGACGCCCCGGGGCTGCTTTGTATCCCCACCGAAGGCGGAGCCGTTCTTACCGGAGCAGATGTCTGCTGGGCCAAGACTCGGCGATGCATCTCTTTTCCAGCTGCCTCGAAAAATATTCCCATGACCCCCTCAGGTCCAGACGGTGACTCGGGGGTACTGCGCTTGTGAGATGTGACCTGCCTGTTTCTCCCACCAGGGCCCCCCAGGTTTTCCTGGTGCTGTTGGCTCCCCCGGATTGCCTGTAAGAACCTAGCGCTGCTCGACCTCCCCTCCCCCCGCCAGCCAGGTCTCTGTGGTGTTTGCTTGTCTCCCCTTCCTGTCCTGCCTGGCCTCCTTCCTCTGTGTTTGTCGTTGTCCCCCTGCAGGCTGGGTAGCTAACGACACAGGTTCCCTGAGGTCCCAGCAGCTTGGACGGCCTCCCGGCCTCTGACTTCGCTCGGTCTCCCCCTTCTCCCTCTTCTCCTGCTTTCTCTCTCTCATCGACTCTCTTCTCCTCCCTTCCGTTTCCCTTTTTTTCCTCTCCCACGATCACACATCACTCCCCCTAAAGCCTCCGGAGCTGTTTTACCTTCTTATTTTAAGCTGGCGCCTCCAGGGGCCTCTTGATCCCTCCCTTCTCACTTCTGCCTCCTGCTTCTCCCACCTTTGGTGTTGACTGAAGATTTGCTGAAAGTAGTTCTTGGGGCCTTGCCAGGCACCTGGCACAGAGCCCGGCAGAGATGCCAAAGCTTTAGGCCTTCACACTGCAGGCTGGCACGGGTTTGCTGCCCTGCTGCTTGGCAGGGCTGTCCAGAGCCACCCCGGGGAATTCAAGGCAGCCATGCTCGCCACCCTTCCCATCGTCCTGGAGGAAACTTCCTCCTCTTCCTTTCCTCTTCCTTGGCTCCGGTCCCAGTCTTCTTGGAGGCTGGACATGTGATGCCAGCGGTAGGGTTTCTGGGTGTCATGGGGCCCTGCCCCTCTGTGCACAGGGTCTTGGCCTCCGCCTTCTGCCAGGTGTCGTTAATTGCTCTGCCTTCGTCATCGTCACAAGTATGTTTAAGTCATCCTCACTGTTGCTCCCTCCTGGGTCATGGAAACTAACCTCCTGTTTGTCAGATTTCGTGTTCCTGGGGCCTGGCTCCTCTCCCCCCCAGGCCCGGCGATGAGGCTGGGGGAGCAGGGTCCCTCCTTGTCGCAGCTCCATCTGTCCCCACGTCCTCATCCTGGCCGGACCATGTCTGTTTCTGCTTGCTTGGGTGAAGGGGCCATCTGTCCGTCTAGCCATTTGTCTTGTGTCGTGGCGAGGTTTGGGCGCCATCTCTTGAGGGCGCGAGGGAGAAACGGGCAGACGTGGCCCCTTACCAGTGCGACGCATCCTGAAGGCCAGGGTGAGGACTGGGGGCTGGGGGCTCTGGCTTTGACTGAAATGGATATCCCTTTCCACCTCAAAAGTGACGGGGACTGCTCTGGAGGGAGCCTTCCCGTGGCCCTCCCCTGCATCCCTAAGAGGTGATTTGGGGCTTGGGTGGGGCTGGGACAGGTAAGTGCTGGGTGTCAGGTGATAACTTTTGGTGGGAGTTTCACTCTAGGGACACCTTTCCTGACAGTTGCCCCACAGAGGGAACACATGTATCATCCTCCTAAAGGTATACCCCAGACGGTGATCACAGCGGGGCACACCAATGACAGTCACCCGAGAAGTACCTTCTGAGAGTCACCCACCTGGGCGGGCGTATCTCTGTGATGACCGGTCTTGGGGGGGATGCTCCTGACGGGCACCCTTATATGGGAATTTATGCCTCTGATGCTTCTGGAAAGCACCCCCTATGGTCACTTTGCTGGGGGCCACCAGCAGCCCCCCACCTTGGCCTCGAATGGGATCAGAGGGCTGCGCGGCAGGGGGAAGGAGTCAGGAGCTGGGTGGGGACTGCCCTCCCTGGCCGTTTCTCATGATTTTTCTCTCCAAGGGTCTTCAGGGAGAGCGAGGCCTCAGGGGCCTGACGGGAGAAAAGGGGGAACCGGTAAGAGGAGGGGACGGAGACGGAGCTAGATGCAGAGCCCCGGGGAGACGCAGGTTGGGTCCCGGGGATGGTGGAAGGCTCAGTGGAAGGTGGGAGATGAGCCCCGCTTTTGAAACGCTTTGCCCCTCAACCTGATTCCCTCAGTATGGGGGTCTCCACAACCCCTCAGGATCAAAGGAAGCTGATCTCCCTGTGCCCTGGCTGCCTGGAAGGGACAAACACCCCCTCCTCTGGGAGCTCTCTTCCTCCCTCTTGCTGCGGCATCGAGCCTGCCCCTCCGCCTCCCCCTGCCTCGGGCCCTCACCCTCCTCTTCCCTGGGCCGCCTCCCGGGGCTCAGCTCTCAGGGTCCGGGGCTGTGACAGGACCGAGGGAAGCTGGACTTGAGGGAAATGGCCCAAGGTGGTGGCTGTACCGCCGGGGCGGGTGGGCGGACACCTGCTGAGGGTCAGCTCCAGACCGGTCTTGGCCGCCCTCGTGCCCAGGGAAGGGAGCAGAAATGTCGGGGGCGGGGGGGAGGTCCTGGTCCATCATGTCTCCTTTTATTTGCAGGGTCCTCCAGGGCAGCCTGGCTACCCAGGTGCCATGGGCCCCCCGGGACTGCCTGTGAGTGAGGGGACTGGGGCTCTGAGGGTACCAGAGTCGGGGGGCGGGGTGGGCAGGACAGGCCCCCAGGTTTTGGGAAATCCACAGTGGGCTCCCTGCTTTCTGAGCATTTCAGCTGGTGTCTCTGCCAGGCTGTCTGTCCAGAGCCCCCATTGCTACCGCAAGGCCCCTTGGTGGTGGAGTTTGGCTCACCTCTCGGCTTTGGGGGGCTCAGCACTGTCAATGCACATTAAAGGCCAGTCTCAGCACCCTGAGCAGCCCAGACTGGGAGAGGACTGAGGGCTCCCTCTTGGGGGGCGGGGGAGAGTTGAGGAGGTCCCTTTTAGGTGGCCATGACCCCCTTTCCACTAGCAGCGGTGGGAGGCTGCAGTGGCGCTCCAGCTCTGGGAGCAGCCCACGGCTCTGGTCCCCAGCCTCATCCCGGGTGCCATCTGCATCTAAATGCCAGCCTCCATGCAGCTGCAGTCCCCACCCCTCGCATCAGCGCGCCGTGCCTGGCGGGCCACGGGGCTAATTCCTTGTCTCTTTGCTGCTTGCCAGGGCATCAAGGGGGAGCGCGGCTACGCGGGTTCCCCAGGAGAGAAGGGAGAATCGGTGAGTGAGCTCCCCTCCTCGGGGCGGGAGGAAGGGCTTCAAACGGCTGGTCCCTGCCGCCCCCGCCCGCCTGCTGCCTGGAGAGCTTCCCAGGCGCCCGTGAAGGGGGAGACGTGACCCCGGCTTCCAGGCCCCCCTGAGTCGCTCCAGCTGCGTCTCAAGCAGCCTGCGCTGCCGGCTGCTTGCTGCTGCGGGGGCGGAAGCTGCGAGGAGAATCCCAACCAGTTTCTTGCAGACAGAGGGAGGGGCCACCTGCGGGAAGGACGTCGGAGTCAGCTCAGCAGGTTGGGGGGACCCACAGGGACCCCCCACCCCCTATATCCACAGGGCCAGAGAGCCAGGCTGGAGACCCTGGACCCCATCAGCCACTCTGCCTGTCCCCAGCAGCCCAGGGCCGCCCCTCACAGAGCCCGTGTGCCAGGCCCATGCTGAGCACAGGAGTTGGGGACACTGAGGCTCACGAAGTGACAGCTCACCCAGGGTCCTACAGCTAGTTAGTGAAATAGGGCAGAGCCTGGACCTGAACCTAAGTCTGTTTGTGACAAACCTCCCCAGCCTCAGTCTTAACATCCCCCTCCCACGTGCCAGTGAGGCCCAGTGCGGTGCCGCAAACCCCATGGTGCATTTGTTGAGTCACACATCTTTCTCATGGGCCTTCGGGGTGTCAGGCTCTGTTCTGAGGCTGCCTCCGTGGATAAATGAGGCGGTTGCGCCCCTGGCCCTCACGGAGCTCAGATCCCAGTGGGGCAGGCAGATAACAGATGAATAAACAGATGCATATACATTATGAGAGATAGGACCGGTGGAGAAAATCAAGCAGGGTAAGGAGCTGGAGCCACGGACAGGATGCATTAACCACGGGGCCAGGGAGGCCTCTCCGAGAAGGTGGCCTTTGAGCTGAGCCCTGAATGGAGGGGGGTGGAGGGAGAATGTGCGGTTGCCTGTGCTGGCGAATCCCAGAGGGAGGGGCCAGGGGCGGGGGCACCTCAGGAACAGATCCGAGCCATCTAATGATTTGGTGAGATTTCAAGAGACCTAGAAAGGGATGATGATGGGCGTTCCAGGTAGAGGGGACAGTTGTGCAAAGGCCCAGTGGTATGAATGTATGGTGTTCAGAGAAGGGCAGTCTGACCGGGCAAGGCAGAAGGCAAGAAAGGGAGAAGAGGGTGAAGCAGGACAGGGTGGCAGGTATCAGATCAGAAGATGCCCCCAAACCCAGCACGGGTGGAACGTGTGCGCCTCATCCGGTTGGCAGAGGGGAGCCACGGAGGGTGTTGGAGCAGGAGAGTGTTATGATCCAAGTCGTGTTGAAGAAGAGGAGACAGCAGCCGGTTACTGGCTGGACTGGAGTGAGCCAAGAGGGGCAGGACTCATTAAAAGGCTGATTCAGGAGCTCAGGCAAAGGAAGGGAAGCCTGAACAGACCAGGGAGAGGAGGAGTCCTGCGGCTCGAAGGGGCCTCCCACCACATCCGCGCCTCTGCTCTGTGCTCCGTCCCTTGATCTCCTCCCACCCCCCATCAGAGTGACCCATTCTGCTCCTTTGTGTCACCAGGGCCCACCAGGATCTGAAGGCCTCCCAGGTCCCCCAGGCCCAGCGGTGAGTGAGGAAGGGGACAGAGAGATGTGGACACGGGGGTCCCTGGTCCTGCCCCCGGGTCTGGGGGCAGGGAGACTGAGTTCTAACTGCATTGCTCTCTGTGGTGACAGGGTCCCCGAGGAGAACGAGGACCACAAGGGAACTCGGGTGAGAAAGGCGACCAGGTGAGTGGTGACGGGGACCTGGCTGGCTGTCCTGACCTTGGAGGGGAGGCAGGGAGGGGGCTGGGCCCTCCCCCTGGGGGTCACCCTCACAGTATGGCGGGGTGACCAGCCCTAGCCTCCCAGCCCCCACCAGACTTGAATTGCAATCTCTCACCTCGTGCATGCCCGGGGCCTCACCTGCCAACAGAGTGGAGGACAAGGCCCCGCGGCTTGAGGCAGCCTCACCCTGTCACTCTTTCCACCTGGGCAGCCAGGCAGCACAGCAAACTGTCCCTGCTTTTTTCCTCTAGGGATTTCAAGGCCAGCCAGGCTTTCCAGGCCCACCGGTGAGTGAAGACACAAAGCCAGCTCTGTCCCATGTGATCCCATCCAGGAGGGGCAGGGCCGGCCGGGCTGGGCAAGGATGGCCCTGGGGAGGGAGAGAAGAGGCACAGGCACAGAAGGAAGGGAGGAACGGCCTGGGTGGCCAGGCCTGATTCCAGGAGCCAGGACCTAGAGAGCAGGGCCTCCTGGGTGGGCCCTAGCCCCGGAGCCCAGCCAGACATGACGCTCCTGGGTGATGTTTCTAGGAAGTCGAAAGGCATCGCATCAACAACAGTGAAGCATTTGCAGGAGGAAGAAGGAAGGGGAGCTCCTTTCCAGCCCCCCTTTCATTCCTGCCTCTGCTCCTTTGTTGCCACAGGGTCCCCCTGGATTCCCAGGCAAAGCTGGAGCACCTGGTCCTCCCGGCCCCCAAGCGGAGAAGGTGAGCCAGACCCCTGGTTGGCCACAGTCACAGATCTCAGCCATGTAGCTTCCACGGCCCTGTCTTCTCCTCCCCCCAGTATCAGGCCTTCAGGGAAAGACCTCCAGGGTGGGTCCAGCAACTTCTCTAGGGCAACAGGGCAGGTAGACCAGCAGGCCCCTCGGGCTGACAGCTGGGCCCAGGAGGCTCACTGGCCTCTGTGCTGCCGAGGACCCCACCTGCTGGGAGAGGGTGGGAGGGGAGGAGGAAGAGGGGTGTAGTGAGAGGTGGGTGACTAGAATGCGACGAGCCAGCTGCATCTCCTCCAGGGGAGGGCGGAGAGGTGGGGGAAGATGGGGGCACAGCCGGGACTGGGAGCCCTGGGCCCTGCAGCAGGAGGGGCTCTGGCCGTCTGCCTTCTGGGTCTGACAACAGCAGGAAAGGAGAACGGGCCTCCTGAGAAGCCATGCTCAGGTTGTCCCCAAGGGCCAGAAAGAGCAGGCGTGGCCTGTGACCTGGTGACAAGAGTGTGAAAGAGCAGCAGTTGGGGAGCCTGCATACAGGCCGCCCCTGGGTTTGACTTGATAGACTTTGAAGACCAGCTCTGCCTTGATCTGGAGGCTGACATCCTTGTCTCAGCCCATCCTCTGGGGAATCCAGATGTAACAGGCGGGTAGCGTAATGAGGCCCCACATTGAATTCTAAGCCAGGAGTTGGGGATCATGGCCAGACGGAGGGGCAGGGGGTCTGCAGCCTCGGGGGAGCCTCTTTCCTCCGAGAGCTGGAAAACATTTACAGAAGGGCCGCCTTGGCCTAGGTTCTCACTGTTCAGGTAAGGAAATAAGGCCCAGGGACGCACAACAAGACACTCAGGGGAATCCTCATTCCCCTTGCCCCCACCGCAGAGCCAGCACCTAGCAGCCATGGCTGAGGCAGTGGCGGGCGTTGCCTCCCTTTTCTCTGTGGGGTACCTGGGTGGCAGCCCCTGCCAGAGTCTTCTGTGCTGGCTCTATACCCCAGTGTTGCCTGCTCTCCTTAGGTGGGTCACTGCAGAGAATCCGAAACCTCTGGCCAGTGGTTCCCCATCCAGACTCCCTGTGGGCCAGCCATTTCCTGGAACTGTGCTGACCCCTCCTGGTAGCTGGTGGCATTGCGATGCCACTCATAGCTCTTCCCCACCCCACCCCCCACCCCCACCTTGGGGTCTCTAGCTGGATCCCTCCCCCTGGGTGACCCCCACAGGGCAGCCACCCTCTCGCCACTAAATGCTGCAGCCCTCCCCACTAAGATACCTGCCTCCCCCTCCCTTCTCCCCTAAACGTTCTAATTTACATTCCCCTGCTTTGTACCATCAGTGGCTCCCCAGTGCCTTAAACGATGCTTTTCAGACATTTTGTAGTCCCCGAGGCTTTTTGTCACCTGAAATCTCACTTGAACTCTCAAGTTACAAAGTAAATACAAGTGAGGGGTTTCCCTGGTGGCCTAGTGGTTAAGGATCCAGTGTTATCACTGCTGTGGCATGGGTCCCTGGCCCAGGAACTTCTGCATGCTGTAGGCGTGGCCAAAAAAATAAAAAATAAAAAAATATTTTTTTTATTTTTTATTTTTTGGCTTTTGTCATTTTAGGGCCGCACCCGAGGCATGTGGAGGTTCCCACCTTAGGGGTCTACTCGGAGCTGTTGCTGCCAGCCTATGCCACAGCCACAGCAACACGGGATCCGAGCCTACACCACAGCTTATGGCAATGCTGGATCATTAACCCACTGAGCAAGGCCAGGGATCGAACCTGCAACCTCATGGTTCATAGTCGGATTCATTAACCACTGCGCCACAATGGGAACTCCAAAAATAAGAAAATAAAACAGACACGCTGGAGCTGCTCTGGCTAAGGCAAGTGTAGGAGTCATGGAGTCCCACCTTCCGGGCTCCCACTTTGTGCCTCCACCCCTCCAGGCTCCTCCAGGAACCCCCAAGCCCTGTGAAGTACAGTTGGAGAACCACTGCTCTATTTGATAAAATCTAGTACAGGCTTCAGGGCCCTCCCCCAGTCTAAGTCCTCTAGCCTCTTCTTCCCCCCAGCCCATCACACGGGCTCCCCAAATACCTGGGCTGGTCAGGCATGCGACCACTTCCAAATCTTTATCCTTCTCTGAAGGTCCGCCTGGCATGCCCTTTTCTCTCTCTCCACCTGCCCAATTCCCAGACCTCCTTCAGAGCCCAGAATCTGCTGACCCCCCGTGACACCTTCCCTGACCCCTGACCAGAGCGAGCTGCTCCCTCTTCTGAACTCCCACAGCCCCTTACTCACACCCGCGCATGGACTGTTGCATTGCCCTTGCTTGTTGTGGGCCTGTGCCCCTCACTGGACTATGAGCGCCTCGAGGACCAGGGCCACCTTTTTTCCATCTGGGGGAATCAGAAGCCATGCAGAACTTGGCACCTTGTTGGTATCAATGTGAATTGCTTGTGTGCCTTTGGTTCAGCCCACATTACGAAGCACCTGCCAGGCCAGTCCCTGGTCAGTCCTGGGGAAGGTGCTGGATTGAAAAGGCTCTCCCCCCTCTTCATGGAGCGGTTTGGAAAGGGAGATGCTTTGCAGGTGAAGACAAGTCCTCTTGGGGGAGTGGTATGTGTGACAGAGCCAGTTAGACCAGAACCATACTGGTGTTAGAAGCCAGTTGTCCTGACCTCCAGTAGTCACCAGCCCCCATGGTCCAGGATCCCGTCTCCTGCTGGTGTGTGTGTGGGGGGGCAAGGCCCTGCTGACTTTGTTGTGGGGCTCGTTTCCAGGGCAGTGAAGGGATGCGAGGCCCATCAGGCCTGCCTGGTCCCCCTGGACCACCAGGATCTCCCGGGATTCAGGTGAGTGTGTGCCCTCTTAGCTGGACAGGTGTGTGTGCATGCGTGCGTGTGTGTGTGTGCGCACGTTCTAGGGGTGGGAGCTGGGTGACGGGTGGAGAAGGTCGAGGGGCTGGGTCAGGCCGTCCGCTTCCGAGGACTCCAGCACAAACATGCAGAAATGCCTTTTCCCCTCCTCCAGGGCCCCGCCGGTCTGGATGGTCTGGATGGGAAGGATGGCAAGCCTGGCTTGAGGGTGAGATGATGGGCCCCAGAGGGCGCCCCCTTCCTTCTCCTTCCTTCTCTAGGATCCAAATTCAAGGAACTCTAGTGAAGGGAATTGAATCCCACTCCCAAAACCTCTCAGGAGGTGCCCCACCTTCCCCTGGTCTGCCTCTCACCACACCCTGCTTCTCTGATGGCACCAGAGCCCCTTGGTTTCCCCGCTCTCCTGGTAGCCTTAACGGGGTTGGATGAGCCGGGTCTCACCAAAGGCAGCCGGTGAAGGGAGTAAATTTATATCCAGAAAACTCAATCAACTAAAGAAACCGAGCAGGGTGTCAGAAAGAACAGGCTGCAGACCTGGAAAAACTGGGGTCCGGTTTTGCTGGAGCATCTGAAAAGGATGGAGCCGTGGCAAAGGGCAGAGTATCGAGATCAACCCCCTCCTGTACCTGAAAGAAGGAAAACAGGTTCAGAAAGGGGCCTGGATTCACTCAGGGTCCACAGCCAGATGGGGACTGAGCCCAGCTGGGAGTCCTCCCTGGCGCCACAGGACAGTGCCTCCATCCTGGGGCTGGAGAACGGGGCAGGCAGTGGTGAACGGGTGGGTACAAGACAGACAAAGCTCTTGTCTCAGTGCCCCATCTCTTTCCCTAGGGGGACCCCGGTCCTGCTGGCCCCCCCGGACTCATGGGACCCCCGGTAAGTAGAGCTGCGGGAATGAGCTGGGAGGTTCAAAAGCTGGGCAGGTGCTTGGTGGAGGTGGGGCAGCTCAAATCCATGTCCTCCGCGGACCATGCTTTGACTCTGGATGGGTTTGGTTTGTTCAACCTGAAGAAGTGGGAAGCAGCCTCTGCTTGAGGTGAGGGACGTGGCAGCTCCTGCTTTCTCTTCCAGGGCTTCAAGGGAAAACCAGGACATCCTGGCCTCCCAGGACCGAAGGTAAGGGCCTGGTGACTTCTGCCAACCAGGTCTTCTCCGCTCTCCTCAAGGCCTGACCCCAGGCAGAAGTGGAAGCCCAGCCAGAGTGGGCATGCCCCCTGCATCCCGGCCTTCTGAGGCTACCGGTGCCTGGCAGACTGGGTCAGGGCTTTGCCACCTGCCAGCCCGAGGGCATCAGGGCCGGGGCAGGACCCCTCCGAGGTGGGGTCAGCTTTGAGGTGGGGGAGCCAGATGGAGGCTGGGGAGCTCCAGTTACCCCTCTCTCCTCCAGGGTGACTGTGGAAAGCCAGGTCCCCCGGGCAGCAGTGGCCGGCCTGGAGCGGAGGTAAGGGCCTGGGGTCCACGCAGACTGCCTGTAGACAGTGCTTGGTTCCCCCGAGTCTGGGCTGCAGGCACCTCCTCCACTCCCGCAGAGTGGCTGCTTCCTCTTCTTGGCCTTCTGGGGGAGGCTTTGCCCAACACTGCACACCTCGATCTTCTTCCTCTTGAGGCTGTGTGTAACTGGTTCTCTCCCTGCGGGCTGTTGGGTCACTAACCTACAAAGGTGGAGCCTGACCTTCTCAGGCTGGCCTCTGCTTTCCCCTCCAACTGTACTCACGGGCCAGGCTGGTCCTCGGGGCCCGAAAGGCTTAGGCCTGGATGCTGGGGCTCAGCGTGGCTCCTCTGACTTCTGCTCTGCTCAGCGCTCTGCTACCTAACAGCCCATGTGTGTAAATCTGTTTCTGTGTCATGTCTTCCTTTTTCTGGCTCCTGCAGGGTGAGCCCGGTGCCATGGGACCCCAGGGAAGACCCGGCCCCCCTGGCCACATTGTGAGTTAAACCGTTTTCCTCTCTGCCTCTGCGAGAGTTAGGATTGCGCTGGGCCGGGTGGTGGTGGGCAGACGGGTCGTGACCCCGAAGAGCTGACCACAGGAGCAGCCCCAGCTGCGCACAGCGATAGAGCTTGGGCTCACCCAATCCAATGGTTCCCCGACTCTTAGCCGTTTTCTTATTTTCTGGGCACATTTGAGTTTGCTTATCAAAGATCATTTGGTTATTCAACAAATAATTATTGAGCACCTGCTCCAAGCCGGGCACTGATCCAAGCCCTGGGCTACGGCAATGAGCGAGGTAGATTGGGTCCCCCTGCTCCCAGAGCTTCCGAGTGGGTATAACAGACAAACAAATTAATGAGGAAAGATCAGGCAGCGATGTGACATCATAGGGGAGGGGCTGAGAGGCGACTTTGCCAGAGAAGTGGCCTTTGAGCAAAGGCCCGGATGACAAGAAGCAGCCAGCTGCCAGCAGTCTGGGGAGAGAGTGTCTAGACAGGGGTGCAGCTGCTGCAAAGAGCCTGAGGCAGGGAAGGCTTGGTGTTTGGGGAGCCCCAGAGTCAGTGTGGCAGAGTGGAGTTCGAGGAGGGTGTGAGTGGGGACAGGAGAGCTGAGCTCCAAGAAGACGTGATGCAGATGGTGGAGGCCTCAGGGGCGTGGTCAGGAGGGGAGGGGAATGGAAGCAGAGGTTAGCGGTGGACAGGTGCTGGTGGTGACACAGGTGGCAGGGGACAGATCGTACACGTATTTGGTATCAGGACTCTCTAATGACCTGGGTGGGGAGGGGGCAGGGGGCAGTAAGGAGCGGGATCCAGGGTGACTCCCATTTGGCTTGAGCAGCTGGGTGAGTGGGTGGTGTACTTACTGAGAAAGGGTGACTTGGAGAGGATTTTTATTAAGCAGTAATGGCTTTCCCATTTTACTCAACTGTAACACAGATGACTGCCAATGGGCGCCTTTGGTCAGTGTGTTGGCGCTGAGCTGGTGGGGTTCCAGAGAAAAGGGAATACACCGGCATGTTGCTGCTGCCCAACTGAGGCTGGCCGCGCACTTTCCAGAAGGCTTTTGGAAATGTTAAAAATAGTTCGGGACCAAAAAAAAAAAAAAGGAACTCTCAGGTCCTCATCACTATTTTTATGGATCTCAAGGGGTCCGGAGACCCTGGATTCGGGAGGGACCCCAGGTCTAGCCCTGCTCCCCACCCCACACACATTACAGATGAAAGAAGAAGTCACACACCCTGGATGTGTCCGCATTGGAGACTCACGGGGGGTCGGGGGGCATCCTCTTCCCACCTCTGTCCTGCGGCCCAGCCCCCTGCTGTGTGCGCTTCCTGCCTGGGTAGCTTGACATGAGTAGGACAGAGCCCGTGCTTCCAGAACTTTCCACCTGAGAGCGTGGCGGGAAGAGCTCCAAGAGAGACCTGTGTGTCCTGGGGTTCAGAGAAGGTGTGGCTTTGACCAGGGAGGTGACACTGGAGCTGGGCCTCTGTGGGCATGTGACAGACAGGGCCTCGGGGGCACTCTTGCTGTCGGAGGCAAGAGACCTGGGAGCTCATTTACCCGCAAGGACTTGGGGCTGGTGCTGAGCCCCTGCCCCTCACCCCCTGCTGCGCAGAGACAAGCCCTGGTCTCTGCTCCTCCCACAGAGCTGGGGCGGTGGGGGCTCAGAAGATGTTCAGGCCCAGGTACAGTGCGCTTCACTCCCTCTGCACTTGACTCTGGCTCCCAGACCCTCCCCTCAGTGTGGCCACAAGGGGCCCGTGTGCTCAGGACACACTCCCCCCACCCCCACGCCCACCCCAGCCTCAGCTCTGGCACCCATCAAGTGCAAGAGCAGAAGGCAGGCTTGTTCCTGCTGTCGGTTCCTCGTCGCCCCCAGGGCTTTATTACTGGAACCTCTTTCCATCCCACTGACTCCGTCTCTCTTTAGGGGCCGCCTGGGCCTCCAGGCCAGCCGGGCCCAGCTGGGATCTCTGCGGTGGTGAGTGACATGCTCCCCTCGCCCCTCCCTCCCGGGACTTTGTCCCTGCTCTGCTGTGGGCTCCTTGCAGAGGAACCCGGGAGGAGGACAGCGTGTCTCCACGCCCACTCCTGCCCTGGCATCGGCCTCTCGTGCCTCCAGAGAGCTCCCAACCGGCCTCTGGTGAAGGCCTTTTGAGAGGCCTAGAGGCCATGCCAGGGCCCCAAGTTCAGGGAGTGGCACCTCCCGAGGTGGGGCCCAGGGGTGGGGGGGTCACAGTCCCCGGCAGGAGCCACGTCCGCTCTGGTGTGTGGGGCTCACTCTCCTCTCTCCACTCCCTTCCTTTTCTCTAGGGCCTGAAAGGAGACCGGGGGACGCCTGGAGAAAGGGGCCTTTTAGGTCTTCCCGGCCAGCCTGGCCCCCCTGGACACCCTGGCCCCCCGGTAAGACCCTGCATCTTAGGGCACAGCCAAGGGGGCAGGGCCAGCGGATGTTGCTGGTCATGCGCAGTGGGTTGGCCTCCAGGGAGGGAGAGGCAGTTGGCACGGGAGATGGCAGCGGGGCTCGTGCCTGAGGATCATGTCCTGTTTGGAAGAAAGGACAAGCTGTACAAGCCAGCGCTGGGCCAACTGCACCCCAGGCCACTGCCTGCAGCCCCGCACCCCTGTACACGGGGTCCCTCCACTAGGTGTCAGACAGGGGAGACTGGGGCCCCTTCCACCCCCGCCCCCTCCCCAGGGGAGCTTGCTGGCAAACACAGGAAACCTGTAAATGTCAGGAGCCAGGAACGCAGTCGTCTGCAGCTGGAGCTGCCTCAGAAGCACAGAAACCCCTCCTTGGGCTCAGCTTGTGTTTATGCTAAGAGCTATGATATATTGGTCACTGACAGCGTGCTGAACGGCGACCTATGTGCTTGACATTTTGTCATTTAATTCGGATGGCAACCCTATTTGGTAGGTCTGACTGTCCTCGTTTTACAGATGAGGAAAGCAAGGCTCAGCAAGGTTAGGGAGGTTGCTCGGAGTCCCTCAGCTAGTGCGTGGAGGAGCCTGCCTGTCTCCAGAACCTGTGTCTGTAGCTATTCAGCGATACTCCCTCTTTCAAGGGTTCCAGATGGGTGGATCACATCGGGTGGAACTGCCTGCCAGCCTCAGGGATGAAAAGTCTCTCTGGGAGTGGAGGTGGGGGTTCCTGGTGTGGCTCAGCAGTAACGAACCTGGCTAGTATCCATGAAGATACAGGTTCAATTCCTGGCCCCGCTCAGTGGGTTAAGGATCTGGAGTTGCGGTGAGCTGTGGTGTAGGTCGCAGACTAGGCTCTGATCCTGCATTGCTCTGGCTGTGGCCTAGGCTGGCAGCTGCAGCTCTGATTCAACCCCTAGCTCAGGAACTTCCATAATGCTGCAGATTTGGCCCTAAAAATAAAATTTAAAAAAAGAGTCTCCTGGGGGACTGAGGCAGGGCCCAGGTCACCCAGCTCCCAGGTCACCTAGCTCCCAGGTCAGGGTGCTTTCCACCAAAGCAGACTTTCTTCTGGGGAGCAGTAGCAATGCCCCTGGGGCTGGTGCCCAGGAATTGGGTGGATGACTCCAGCCCAGGCGGGGTGATCGGTCGGCCCATCTGCTAAGTGGGCTGAGCCTTGCCTCCCACTCATTCTGATTCCTGCCATGGACCCTGGGCAGGCAGGATCCATCAACCCTCCGTCCCTCCTGCCTGCAGGCTCAGGAGCCTCCAGGGTCCCGGAAGGAATCTGCCAGCTGTCTTGCAACCAGATTCCCCTTCCTCAGCATCCCACCCGAAATGGGCGGGGCCCAAGAGGCAGCCTCTCCCGTCTAGGGGTCTAGCAGAGGTTAGCAGACTCAGACTGCCCTGGCCGACCTCTGGGACCTCATCAAGGACAGAGGTTCACAGTTCACACCTTTATTCAGCAAACATTGGCCACACACTCAGAGCCAGGGGATATGCGAGATGCCAGGCTCACAAGCAGAGGACAGGGCAGTTGCAGTCTGCTCTTCCCTCATAGAGCTCAGGCAGGGAGGTGGCGGGGACCGGGCTGGAGCATGGAGTGGGGTCTGAGTTTCCACGGCCCAGGCTTCAAGTGTCCGGGAAGGGTCACAGCTCCTTAGTGGACCGTAGTTTGGCCATGCCTAGTGGGCGAGGGGAGGCTTGTGGCGCCAAGCTGGGTTGGTGCTCATCACAGCTCCTTTGCTCTCTACCCCCCAGGGGGAACCTGGCGCGGATGGTGCAGCTGGCAAAGAGGTACTGTTGTGCTGGGTTTCTCCTTTTCTCTTGGGGACGCTTCTCTTTGCTCCTAGCTTTTCCCTGACCCCTCTTCATTCATCCAGTGTACGCCCCTTATGCACAGACTACCTCTGACAGATGCACAGGAAACTGGTGCCCTGGTTATTCTGGGGAGAGGAATTGGGGACTAAGGGGGAAGGATGAGTCTGAGGCTTGTTTTTCACTCTTTTTTTCTATGTACCTGATCAAAAGGAGCCAATAATAATGATAACAGATCCCAAATAAACATTTCTCGGGCACTAGCTCTTGCCAGGCCCTCCCTTCATTCTGACTTCCCACCTCTTTTTGCCCAGGACGAGGGACCCAACCAACATGATCACATAAGGCCACCCCAGGAATACGATGCTCCCTTCCAGCTGTCCCCAGTCTTATTGGCAGGGAGGTGGTTGTCCTTTCTCACACAGAGCCCAGGGGACACAGCCTGGGGGCCCAACACCGTGGAAGGTCTTTTCATGGCACCTGCCTCCCCTGGACTGCTTGGAGTTGCTGCCCAGAATTAACCCCTGACTTTTGCTTTCTTCTAGGGACCCCCTGGAAAACAGGGACTCTATGGCCCCCCTGGTCCGAAGGTAAGTCGGCACTGGCTGAGTTTGAGAGGAGAAGCTCACGAGTTGATTAAGCCCAGATCCAAGCTATGACTCTAATTGTAGAGAGGAGACACGGGGAGGCCAGTGGGCTGGGTGGAAAAGTGGGCAGAACTTGGAGCAATATTATCTCTGAAAACTCCTCGCATGGGGCCGTTCCAGGGTTTTAGCTATGGTTGGGAGAACGGAAATCTCAAGTTCATTCACTCATGATGGATTCATTCATTCTGCGAGCATCCACTTGGCCTTGCTTCCTTGCCAGGCCCTCTGTCCTAGTCGTGAATAAACAGAAGTCCCTGAACAATAGGTGCCCACTTAGTCCAGTCACACATGCACTAGAGCATGGCAGGTTTTACAGAAGACTGGATGTAGCACCGTGGGATCGGAGGGAGGGAGCGAGCAATTCCGCCCGGGGCATCAGGGAGGCTCCGCAGAGAACCGGAACATATCAGCTGCTCTTCCCTCATAGAGCTCGGGCTGAGTGGGAGGAGTGCACGGGGAAGGGGAGGGCATTCCAGGCAGGGAGGGCTAAGACACATGGCTGAACCGGAATCATAACCGGTGAGGTGTGGCTGGAGGTTCAAGGGCAGGGAAACGAGACTGGAGAAGATGTGGTCAGGACCACGTCATGAATGGCCTCGAATGCCTGGCCAAGGAATTAGACCTTTATCCCGAGGGCAGATGGCCATCAGAACTCCCAAGCAAGGAGTAACACCATGAAAACTGTCCTTTAGAAGGACTGCTTTGGGAGCAGTGACATGGAGCCACCTGTCAGGATGCTGGGAGGCCCGGTAGGGGGCTGGAGACAGGAGCGGATGGCTGAGACATCACGAGGTGGGCTTGAGTGTTCTTGGTGGTGCTGGACTGTAACTTTCTGTCCTTTTAGGGTGACCCGGGACCTTCAGGACAGAAGGGCCAGGCAGGAGAGAAGGGAAGAGCTGGCATGCCTGGTGGGCCTGGCAAGAGTGGCTCCATGGGACCTGTTGGGCCGCCGGGTCCTGCAGGAGAGAGAGGCCACCCTGGATCTCCGGGGCCTGCGGGAAGCCCGGGATTGCCGGGGGTGCCGGGCTCCATGGTAAGGGGGACGCTGGCAGCCACGGACACTGGCCCACAGAGCAAGCATGCGGGGTTGAGCACGGACCATTTTAGAAGCTTCTGCTGACGCTCTGCAGGAAAGAGCATGACCCCCATGTGGGTGGCTCTTAACTGTGTGGGACAGTGGCGGGGGTGAGGACCCTCTCTCCAGAAAAATGCACCGATGTGCAAAATGTTTTGGACCGTTTTGGGGGAGTTAGGACACTGCGTTAATATCTGTGAGAGGCTCTGGGGCTTGCACCCCCTCCCCAACCTTTATTTCCATGAAGTCTGTTCCCAGGGGAGATGAGCACCGGGCTTAGAAGTATAACTGAGGCAGGTTTCTTCTCTTTCCTCAGGGAGACATGGTGAATTATGATGAAATCAAGAGGTTCATCAGACAAGAGATCATTAAAATGTTTGATGGTAATTGGCAGCCGGCTGCGTGGCAGTGGGTGCTGCTCGCCCTTCCCAGCTGCTCCTCCACCCCCCACCCCGGCCTGCTTTTCCTTAAAGCTCAAGACCCACCCACCCCCGTTTACGCTCCTCCCCCACTTACAGGCATATGTTCAATTAGACTCAGACCTTCCCTGTCACCTGCTCTGTTCAGAGAGGAAATGATTCCTTCCTGCCCTCCCCAAGCCCCCACTGGAGCAGAGGAGACAGGAAAATTGATGTCAAAAGAGTCTGCATAAAGTGAGCTCTAAATAGAGGGTTGAGCTGCAACTGTACGACGGCTGGTGTAGTTTCCTTTTAAGCTTTTTTCTGTCCATGTGTTCATCCAACATCGATAGTCTAAGGACCCTTCCTGAAGGGGCTAGGCATCTTGCTTGGGAAGCAGACCTGGCACGCCAAGCCAGGAGTCTGGACTTCATTCTGAAGCCAGTGGAGAGGAGAGATGCTGTCATCGGATCTGTGCTTCAGGAAGATCGCCGTGGGGAGCGATGCGGGGGCGAGGGCACAGGAGACCACTTAGGAGATCCACCCACGCCTTCCTTGCTCTGACATTGCTCTGAAGACAGGCTGTCTGGGACGCCATGCTGGCGGCTTCTCTGTAGCCTCTGCAGTCATCCTGAGTCCCGGGGACGCCCTGTGACCTGTTCCGTCCTTTACTTACAGAGAGGATGGCTTACTACACCTCCAGGATGCAGTTCCCCATGGAGATGGCGGCAGCTCCCGGACGACCAGGGCCCCCAGGGAAGGACGGTGCCCCGGGCCGGCCTGGCTCCCCGGGATCACCTGGGCTCCCCGGCCAGATTGGCAGAGAAGGTCGGCAGGGCTTGCCAGGGGTGAGAGGTAGGTCTGCGCTCTGGTTGCCGACGTGCCCGCCTAGCTCCTCGGGGCAAGTATGAGCGTCTGTTGTGAATGTGGCATTTGTGAGTATGTGTGTGTTTCAAATGATCTGACTGGGTGTGACATTTGTCTACTCAGGGATATTTTTTCTTTTGTTCCAGGATTGCCTGGTACCAAAGGTGAAAAGGGAGATATCGGTGTTGGCATTGCAGGAGAAATTGGTCTCCCCGGCCCCCCAGGTAGGAAAAGCCAGCCTTTGAGGCCATGAATCCAGAGTGGCTGGGATCACCCTTTTTGTGTGTGTGTGTGTGTGTGTGTGTGTTTATAGGGCTGCACCTGTGGCATATGAAGGTTCCCAGGCTAGGGGTTCAATCAGAGCTATAGCCGTGGGCCTACACCACAGCCCCAGCAGTACAGGATCCAAGCCGCATCTGCGACCTACAGCACAGCTCATGGCATTGCCAGATCCTTAACACGCTGAGTGAGGCCAGGGATCGAACCAGCATCCTCTCGGATGCTAGTCGGGTTTGTTAACCACTGGCCACAATGGGAATTCCTGGGATCACCTTTCTTTACATTCCTTCTATAAGTAGTTGTGTAGAACCTCAAATAACCACAGGCCTATCAATCAGCATTTATAGCGTGCCCCTATGTGCAAGATACTCTACCAGGGTGGGTATGTGTGTGTATGGTTGGGGAGGGGGCTGGGGGATGTGGTGGAAGACCCAGTGCCTGCCCTCAAATCCTAAACTGGGCTAGCAAGACGTAGTGGGAGAGGGCTGGATGTGGCGTGGCCAAGGAATGCAAGTTCAGGTCCTGCTCATCATCTTACTGGCTGCATGACCTTGATGAGCCTAAGAGAGAAATGACTCAAGCCTGATAGCCTGGCTCTGAGATGCAGCTTCATCACTCAGCAGGGGGGTGATCTGCTACGGAGCTGAGCCCTCCTCTCCAAAGTGACGTAATTGCTCCTTTTTCGTGGAACTGTTGTGAAGATTCACTGAATAATGCAGAAAAAGCACTTGCCTTGTGCCTGACACATGGAAACTCTGAATAAAACTAGCCTATAGCATTACTGTTATCATTAAATTAATATAAGGACCAGATCAGGTCTTCATGGAAACATGTTGTAACCTGAGAAATATTAATCAAATGTAAGCTGTTATTTACCGTAACTCTTATTTCTTCTTTTCTTGTCATCTGGGTCTCCCGATTTTCTTTCTCTGACTCTTCCCTCCCTAGGTCCTCAAGGTCCTCCAGGGTATGGCAAGATGGGTGCAACTGGCCCGATGGGCCAACAAGGCATTCCTGGCATCCCCGGCCCCCCGGGGCCCATGGGCCAGCCTGGCAAGGCCGGCCACTGTAACCCCTCCGACTGCTTTGGGGCCATGCCAATGGAGCAGCAGTACCCGCCCATGAAAAACATGAAGGGGCCTTTTGGCTGAAATCTCCATCATCTCCGTCAGATGAAGGACTCCATTGGGAACAAATGGCTAAACCTTGCAGGACTCTGTGATGGGTTGTGAATGTTTGGGGTTTTTTAATTGCTATTAATATTTTTTTATCAATAAATAAACAAACAAAACTATCTGCAGTCTCACTTCCGGCAGGCTGCAACTGCATCTCCATATCATCCTTCTCTTGTCATTTGGTCCCTGGGTTGAAAGAGGGCATTTCCTTCATCGTCTGGTCAACCAGTGGAGCTGGAGGGTGCTGCTGTACAGGACGCCCAGCTCAGCTCTCCTCTCCCGATCCTTCTGAGCCACCCCCTGGACCTTGGGTCCTGTCCTTCACGGCTCACTTCTCCAAGTCAGAGCCAGGGCATTGCTCAGCATCTCCCCACAAACGAGCCAAAAGCAAGCTTGAAGTTCCCTCTCCCAGCTCATAAAGGCCCCTACCTATTTCTTCCCTAAAGAAACCAGTATCTCACTCATCCTCTGTTCACCATCCTCACTTCCTGGGTGTGACCCAAAAACAATCCAGGGAGCATCCTGGGAAATGCCATCGAGTGCTGAGCTGCACTTATCTGCACCTCCATGCACTCAGTCTCGTCTTGCTGCTCCAGTAATTCTATGATTCGAGAGATAGGCTGCAGCCCCTGGCCTAGGTGACCAGGGAATGCTTCTCTGGAACATGACATGGAAATTCCTGCCTGTACCAAAGCACAGCCCTGTCACCAGCTCTTCTGGGTTTCACATGGCATCTTTGGTGATTCTTTGTTAATCTAGCATGTGTGGTACTTTTCCTGTACTTCTTAGCCTAGGCCTTCAGAAACAGGTTTGCATCAGCGCCAAGGGGTCATGGGCAAGCCATGGTCAGATTTGAGTTCATGGTCCTCAAAGTCCACTGGGACTTCGGTGATCTGTCTTCTGCCTCCTTCTCCATATGCAAAAGGGCTAGGGAGAAAAACAAAACAAAACAACAACAAAAAAAAGACAGCAAGCTGAATATAATGGAAACATTCTATCTCAAGCTGCTTCTTTTCTGCTTTTCAGATCTCTTGTCCCAATGGGCTGGCTGCCCTGTGAGAAAGCAATAGCACACATCCAGAGGGACTTCCAAAGAAAGCCTTTTTACTAGCCCCAGCTTTCTGGAAGGTTTATTCAAGTTGGATAAACTTCAAAGGGATCACAGCAGGCTGAGAAATGTACCCAGAGTCCAGATGCTTATCCAAACCGCCCGAAGCCTTCAAACTGGCTGTCAAATCTCTCCAGAGCTGGCCTTTTCCAGCACAGTTTTGAAAATTCCCTTCTCCCATCGAACCCCAAAATACCATGAGCTTCTCAGGCCCTTGGCCCTTTTTTTTTTCCTGCCAGGAGCAGAGGTGTGCCGCTGGCCCAGGAAATGGAATCAGGCAGACTCCTGAGTATGCCAAATGTCTCATGTGAGGTTTTTAGATAAAGGAGGAGCTGATTCTTATTTTATCACTTACCAGCAATTCTCAGTTAACCCTGCTTCTAACAGAAAACATTAAAAAGCAAACGCATCCTCTTTGCATTGAAGTAGCAGCCAGTTTGGGGCAGTGGACGAGGACAGATGTTAAAGTGCTCCCACTGGAAGGCCAGCTTCCTTTCGGCCCAGTCTGTGAAGCACTGATGATGGGCCTCATGATAAGGAGCATGTTGGCGCAAGCAGAAAGAAAGAGAAGCAAGGACCAGCTGTTGATTTGAGCAGGTTGGCCCCGAAGAGCAGAGGGGGAAATCGCTGTGAGGAAACATCAAACCCACCCCCTCCGAGGACCACTGGGAATGGATCCTCACAGAGTCAGTGGTGCTTTCTTCACTTTTCTTCCTGAGTCAAGTTCACACTACTCTTAGGGGATCCTACGATAGGCTAGGTTTAGGCTTTCATGATTTGAGTGCTTGTTTCCCTGGAGTTTGAAATTGCTGTATTTTCTTGGACCATGAAGAACCAGATGGAAAGCTGAATATTATAGTCTCTTCTGTTACCGTGGTCAGCAAAAAAAAAAAAAAAAAAAACAGAAAAAGAAAAAGAAAATCCATGGATTTTGCTCTTAAGTTCGGGAGCTGAGTAAACTGAAGGGAAAGGAAGGAGGGGTGCATGCCTTCCCCCTCCTTTCAGGCAGCTTTCTCACATTCCCGCCCAGTTATCCTCCTGTCTTCATTTCTTAGTGTATTTATTCTGGGCTTTGAAGGCAACGCACAGATCGTTCGGATTGGCAACGTCTAGCTTGATGAGTCCGTTTTTTCTTTCTGCTTTGTGCCAGAAACTGTACCAGGCTCAGGGGATTCACAAGCAAACTAGACATATATGCCCCCCACCCCCACCCCAGTGTCTGGGGGAGAGCAGAGGGTTCAACAAGCAGTTACAATAAAGTGGAATGATGGGGCAGCACCAGCAGCCAGGGGAGCAGAGAGCTGACACCCAACCTTGTCTAGACAGAGATCGATGCAGGCAGAGGGAACAGTATGAGCCAAGGTCCAGAGATGACCGAAGGCAGCACGCTGAGTGATGGGAGACAGTGCATGTGGCTGGAACGCGGGCTGTGAGCGGGCTGTGAGCGGGGAAGTAAGACTTTCATGTGAGGTTGTATCAAGTCAGGTTGGCCTGGTGGGGAATTTTTTTTTTTTCTGTCTTTTGTCTTTTTAGGGCCACACCCGCAGCATATGGAGGTTCCCATATGGAGGTCAAATCGGAGCTGCAGCTACCCGGCCTATACCTCAGCCAGAGCAACGCGGGATCTGAGCTGTGTCTGAAGCCTACACCACAGCTCACAGCAATGCCAGATCCTTAACCCACTGAGCAAGGGCAGGGCTCGAATGCACGTTCTCATGAATACTAGTCAGGCTCATTAACCACTGAGCCACAACGGGAACTTCCTGATGCAGAATTCCTAATTTGAAAAGCCCTCTGCTCTGTAAGATGCAGAAAAGGCTGCTGCATATTTATTCCGCAGAGAAAAATCTCCAAATTTGATGCCTTCTGGAATTTAAATCTTCTCCTCTGTCATAATATTTTCCCCTGTCACCAGAATTCAACAGACTCTATTTAGACTTTTGCCTCACATGTGGTCTGTTAACCCCCGACAAGACTAGATCTCTTTGTCGTTGTCCTGAATAGTTTACGGGAATAGAACTTATCAATATAACCGCCATACGATCCGTAATGAAAGGGGAGTGTGGCCAAATTGCCACGTCTGCTGTTCTCATTTTTCCGTTGGTTCTGTGGAAAGCTGCAAATCGCCCTCTGATCCAAGGCATCCAACTGGAATTTAAATTTTGGAACTGGATCTACTCAGAATCAAAGAGAATTAATGCCGTAATAATTAAGTAGCTATTGGTATTCCTTCTCGGTAAGCAACACTGGAGCTGGTGCTGAGCCAGGATGCCTGGAGAGAATGATGTCTCTCCAGCGGTGGCAATATTTTCCAGTGGATGGGCCTCCGATTACCAAGCTCTGCCTTACCTCTAATGGGTCAAGCACGGGGCTTCCGTGAACTCAAGAAAGTGCTCTGTGCTCTAAAAAGGGCTGGAATCCACGTTTTCCCCTTTGGCTGAAGCTGAAACAAAAACAGGAACTTCCCCACCCACCTCTGTCTGCCTCAGGTAGCTGAGGTTTTGGAAATGACTTGATTGTTTTTCAGTCTTTGGAAGATCCTGATCTTCGTTTTGCCCAGCCCACTCCAAAATAAATACACCTGGGCCTGCTGCAGGTCCTCAGAGGCACAGCCCTGGACTTGGCTTTGGCTGGTCTCTGACTGCCTGAGAGATGACTTGGATACCTTTGCCCCCAAATAACACAGACATCCAAGAGAATGTTCTGGTAAGAGCCCTTTGCCAAGCAGAGGGGGCTGGGGTGTGAAACTCCTGGCTTAATCCTCGGCACCTAGAACAAAGCCAGGCAAGAGATGGGAACTCAGTAGGTTAACATATTTGTGGAACAAAAAGAGCATGCCTCACGTTACCCCAGTTTGCAGGCCAGGGGTCTCTGTTCTCTCTCCCATAAAATACCCCTTGACCTTCAGCCCAGACTGCAGGACCTCCTTGCATTTTTTGAGATTTTGTAATTCATTTCCACTGTTGTTTTGGATGGTGTGTCAGGGCTGGGGGGTGGTTTACAAAGGCAAAGAAGGTAAGACCGGCTAACTACTAAGTACTGACTACTTAAAAGATTGTGGACCTGGCTTCAAATTCTGCCTTCTTCATTTCTGTTTTTTTTTTTTTTTTTTTTTAATCTTTTTAGGGCTGCACTAGTGGCATATGGAAGTTCCCAAGCTAGGGGTGGAATTGGAGCTGTAGCCGCCGGCCTACAGCACAGCCACAGCAACGTGGGATCTGAGCTGCGTCTGCGACCTAAGCCACAGCTCATGGCAATGCCGGATCCTTAACCCACGGAGTGAGGCCAGGGATCCAACCTATATCCTCACGGATACTAGTCGGATTTATTTCCGCTGAGCCACGATGGGAACTCCCTCCATTTCCTCTGGATAGCGGAGATGTCACTTAGCCTCTCTCAGCCTCAGCTCCTCATTATAAACAACTAATAGTATCTATCTCAAAGGACTGTGGTGAAAATGAAACAACACATGTACTTAGCACGATGTTTGGCACCTAGTAAGCATTCAATACAGGTACTGCCACTACTACTACTGCTAATGACTATTAATACTTACTGAACTCATGCCAGGCATTGTTCTAGGCACTGGGGATAGAGGAGTGAGCAAGGAAAGGACAATCCTACAATACATGGAAACTTTAAAGAGGACAATTCAAGCAATGACAAGTGCTATGAAAAATGAGACATAGTGATATCATAAATGACTAGAACATGTGGGGAGGCAATGGTACTTTAACATCCCCCTCCAGGAGGTGATATTTGAACAGAGGCCTGGATGGCAAGGAGGATGTAGCCAGTGAAGTGCCAACGGAAGAGCATTCCAGATATAAAAAAGAGCTAATTGGAGTTCCCGTTGTGACTCAGCGGAATTGAACCTGACTAGTATCCATGAAGATGTGGGTTGGTCCCTGGCCCTGCTCAGTGGTTTAAGGATCTGGCGTTGCTGTGAGCTGCGGTGTAGGTTGCAGATACAGCTTAGATCCCAGGTTGCTATGGTGTGGGATAGGCTGGCTGCTACAGCTCCAATTAGATTCCTAGGCTGGGAAATTCCATATGCCACAGGTGTGGCCCTAAAAAGCAAAAAACAAACCATAAAATTTTTTTAAAAGAGCTAATCCAAAATCTAGAGGTGGGAATGAGTTTGGTATGTTCCAAGGGTAGAGACCAGACCAGCACAGCTGGAGTCACCTGAGGACTGCAGTGGCAAGGAGTAAGGCTGGAGATGTAGGCATGGTCTTGGTTACAGAGAGACATGAAGGTCGTAAGGGTGAATTTAATTTTCTTTATTTTATATTTGAAGTGTATAACTTTATTTGTTGTTTTTGGCTGTGCCTGGAGCATACAAAAGTTCCCAGACCAGGCACAGAACCCAAGCCACAGCAGTAACTGGAGCCACAGCAGTGACAACACTGAGCCCTTAACTTCTAGGCTACCAGGGAACTCCTAGATTTTCTTCTTAAAGAATTGTTGGAAGTCTCTGGAGGAGTTTAATCCCAGGAATGACATTATATGATTTACATTGAAGACAATCAGTCTGGCTGCCCTATAATGGGTAGAATGTGGAGGAAAGAGTGAAAGCAGGAACATCAATCAGGATGCTATGGTCATGATCCAGGCCACAGACGATGGTGTCTTGGACTAGGGTGAGAGGACAAACTTGCAGAAAAGAGCAGATACGGGTCTGTTTTTGAACTAGAGCACACAGAGGTGGGAGAAATTGCATAGAAACAGAGGCCCCACAAGAATGATCCTAGGTTTCTGGCCTGAGAGATGCGTGAATCTTCTGAGATGAAGGAGAGGAATGTTGGGGAAAATATCAAAGAGAACTCTTATACAAGATAGGCTAGAATATAGCACAGTCACAGCACCAAGTGCAAAGGGAGGCAGGCAAGAGAGTGACTAATTCTGGAGCTGGGGGGAATGTGGGAGGATTAGGTGGAGGATGGAACTGGAACTGAGCTTTGAAGGACTGGAGATGGGAGGGTTGCTGGTCCTGTGAAAGTAAGTCTGGGCACAAGCCGGCACCATAAGCTCATTTTTCAGATCTCTTTACATACTGGTTTCTGACAGCTGAGGAAACTAAGACTCAGAAGTTAACTAACTTTTCCAAGATGGTAAAGTTAGAAAGTGGTAAAATCAAGATCCCCATTCCAGAGAAAGAGGGCTGGGTGGTAGAACTGAACATAGCAGTACAGAGCAGCAGTCGGTGGCTATTGAATAAGACTGCAAAGGTGAGGTTGGGCCAAACTGTGAAGGGCCTGCGGTGTCACAATGAAGGAGCTGTGCACGTGTACATGAAGAGGAGCCACTGTAGACTCTCCAGTGAGCAAGTAGCATGATCAGCACTCTAATTCTGGAAAGTGCCTGGCTAGATAGTTAGATAGATGGGCTGGAATGGACAACAGCTTGTGGATGTTATGACAAGCAAAACTAGATGCAATCTGTGTCCACATGCAAAAACGTGGAGTGCCTGAACCACCAAGAGGCAACTACATGACTATGAGGTCATTTAGTAACTAGGATTTTATCTGCTTTGGAGACCAGTCAAGACTGCCTGATGAGTGATGTGGCATCCACTGACCCCAGTTCTAGGCTACCCTCTGCCTCTAACCCACAGTGAACTAGGGCAAGTCACTGATTCTCCGGACCTCAGCTTCCCCATTTATCAAAGAGGCCCTAGATCTAATTTCCCTCCCACTCTGACGGTTTGGAATGTTCCTCACCAAATACTACAGATCCCACTCCAAAGCTACTCACTGGCACGTGGCGTCCTGACATTGGAACGAAGTGCTTATCACCCATAGCTTCTAACCTTTCCAGGACGCTTGGGTCTGTTCCCCGTTGCCACGGTAACCGCCCGGGCCCTTCGCCAGGGGAAACTTGGAGTGACGACAGCAACCACGCCACTATCACGCGTCCCATCTGCCAGGTTAAAACATGGCCACCGCTGTAACACCCTACCCAAATTTCTCTCTAAATACCCAGGCCTGACCAGTTCTGGGGCCTACTCTTGGGCAGAAAAGTTAGGAACAGCTGCGCCAGTACTGGGAACATGACTTCCGGGATCCGACACAAGATCCTTAACTCCTCCGACCTCCCTTGGAAGGCACCTGACCGCCACCCTATAACGTCACTTCCGTCGACCCTGGCGCCCAAGATTGATAGTCAGGCACATCCAATCAGAATAGGGCACACCCCCAGGCCCAGGAGGAGGCGGGTTTGAGACTGGGAGGCCCCGCCCCCCCGCCGACGTGTGACGTCAGAGTCGCCATGGCCAGCTATCCGTACGGGCAGGTGAGTGTGTAAGAGGCGGGCGAATATAAGTAGGGGTCTCGCCAAGTCCCGGTCAGCATCCTCATCTTCGCTTTCTCCCTGTCTCCTCCGCGCTTTTCCCACGCTGAGGCTGGCTTCAGCGAGCTCTCGAGCAAAAGAGAATGGAAAAGGGATGGTCAGTCGCACCCGGCTCACGTCACGCAAGACTGCACGTCGGGGAGGTCGCGTCGCGCCCCCTTTGACGTCGCGCACGCCAAGATTTGGGGCTCCTAGACCCCAAGGAGTCAGGCTGCGCTTGGCCTGGGCTCGGGCGGGGTCATCAACGTCAGCGGAACGTTCAGAGCACTGGTTCCGTCTGTATCCTTTGGGGCGTCAGATTAAAATACACCCCTGACGTACTGCACCTGAATAATCAGGATAAACTGTGGTTTTAGTAGGCGGTACGAATGAGCTTGTTTGACTACCGACTTAGTCCAACACCTCCATTGGACACATAGGAAAAGTGAAACCCAGAGAAGACATGGAATTTAGTCACCAGGGAGTTAGGTAGCAGAACCCGGAGCTGTCAGCAAATGCCTCTAATCTACTTGCCAGCCCATCTTGATCCAGCCAAGAACACTACAGCAGGGTGATTCAGTGGTCAGAACCCGTTGTTGGATGGCAGAGTGGTAGAATGACGAAGTGCAGTTTGGAGTCAGAGGAAGATTCACACCTTGACTCCATCACTTAAATAATTTTGAGCTCTTGAGGAAGTACTTTGCCTTTTTGAACTAAAGTTTCCTCCTCTGTAATATAGGGTCAAATAATAGGGTCTACTTCATAGTGCTGTTATGAAGAGCAATGAAGTGATGCTTGTAAAGCATTTGGTACTACTAAGAGTGTAAAAGGCGTTACCTTTTAGTATTTTGATTTTTATTAGATTCCTAGAAGGTAGTGTTGGGAGGACCCTTAAAAGAGTCCCTTCATTTTATTTGTTAATTTATTTTTGGTCTTTTTAGGGCTGCACTGGAGGCATATGGAAGTTCCCAGGCTAGGGGTCGAATCGGAATTGTAACCACAGGCCTACGCCACAGCCACAGCAACACTGGATCCTTAACCCTCTGAGAGAGGCCAGGAATCGAACCTTCGTCCTCATGGATGCTAGTCAGATTAGTTAACTGCTGAGCCATGACGGAACTCCAAGAGTCCCTTCGTTTTAAAGGAGGAAAATGAAGCCCAGAGAGGGCTCCTGAGTTGCCCAAGATCATGCTGTTTTAGGAGATGAAACCCATGAAGGCAAAATTGGAAAACAGGGTCACAT
Source organism: Catagonus wagneri (assembly GCA_004024745.2). NCBI lineage: Eukaryota > Metazoa > Chordata > Mammalia > Artiodactyla > Tayassuidae > Catagonus > Catagonus wagneri. The sequence continues at coordinate 7,436,210 of PVHT020000046.1, forward strand.
GGGTTATTACTAAATGCCGGACTGAGTGTAATCACATACCAAAAGATGTGGCAAGAACTGTCTGAGAGCGTGCAGCCCTGGACGGATTTTGCACATAGTGTTTGGACATCCATGATCTCAAATTATGAAGGCCCTGAAAGCAGGCTGGCAAGGATTATTCCCCCAATTTACACCTGAGGACTGAGCCCTAAAAAGTTAAGTGGCTTGCCTAAAGCCACACATAGCAAGTGAGAGGGGGGAAGACCAGTGCTAGAACTTAGAATTCTTTTCATTGCATACTTAGCAGTGGTGGGAAATAGAGAAGCCAGCACTGGCTGGGGGTAGGAGGAATTATAACCTACCAGTATTTCCCAAGCCGAGTTCCATTTGCTGAGGCTTGTGAGATGTTAAGAAGTATTGCTAGTAGAGGAGTATTCTGTGGTGAGATAAGTTTGGGAAATTCTTTTTGAGTATTAAGTATAACAGCTTAATAAGTTTGTTCACCACAGGGCACCTCAAAATTCTTAATTTGTTCATAGATGTAAATCTCAGAGAGGGATAGGAAATAGAGTGTTTCTTAAAATTTACTTAACCATGGAACCCAGCCCTATTTTTTTGTTTTGTTTTGGCTGGACTAGCAAAAGTTCCGGGGCTAGGGATTGAACCCAAGCCATAGCAGTGAATCTTTAACTACTAGGCACTAGGAAACTCCCCCTGCCCTTTAAGTCTCATCCTTTTATTTACTTATTTATTTGCTTTTTAGGGCCACACCCACGGCATATGGAGGTTCCCAGGATAGGGGACTAATCAGAGCTACAGCTGCCGGCCTACACCACAGCCACAGCAACTTCAGATCCAAGCTGTGTCTGTGACCTTCACCACAGCTCATGGTAACGCTGGATCCTTAACCCATTGAGTGAGGCCAGGGATCGAACCCGCAACCTCATGGTTCCTAGTTGAATTTGTTTCCACTGTGCCAGGATGGGAACTCCAGGTCTCATCATTTTTTGGTGACAGTTGTATTCTTAGGGAACCTTGTTTGGGAGAACATTGCCATAGAGCTTTGTTTCTCAGTGGATGGTGTGCATCAAAATTGTCTAGGAGCTTGTTAACAAAAACCACACTTGGGGGTTCTACCTCAGATCTGTTCTGCATCCAGGAAGGGCCCAAGCGTCTACATTTTAATAAGCTTTTGGAGGTAATTTGTATGTATCCTAGAAACAGCAGGATAGAAATTAAGACCATAAACTTTCAGATTAGACAGAACTGGGCTAGAATCCTAATTCAGCTATTTGATAGTTATACACCCTTGGACAAATCATCTAACGGCTCTGAGTCTCAGTTTCCTCACTTGCAAAAAGGAAGGAATAATACCTCATAGGGCTAAAAAGAAGATGAAATAAAAGAAGATGATAAGGCTTATAAGGAGCCTGGCACATTGCTAATACATAGTGTGTGCCAGTGTGTGATGGCATAGTTCTTGCTGCTGCGATTGCTGTTATCATGCCATGCCGCCTGGGCTTATGCTCAGTGAAATATTGAAAAGGAGCACCGAGAGAAATATGTCTTGAGTAGAAGAATAAACACCCCCCCCACACACACACACCCATCATACCTTTGTCCTCTTATCTAGTTCCTGATCCACAGTGTTCCAAGAAAGGAAGTGGATTGTTTGAAAGCATCCACAGGCTTAGTCAGCACCACCTCCCTTCCACCCAGTACCTAGTTCTAGAGAATTCCAGCCTACTGTTAGGAGTCAGAATTCCTGTAATTTTCTGCTGTCTTCTGCCCCAGGGTCCTCAAGCATAAACTAGGTGTTGGAGAAATAAAACTCAAGGACCCTTTGGTCCTGTGGGGGAGCCAACCTGATGGATTTTAGTACTCGAGAGCTTGGTTTTTTGAGGACAGAGAGATTTGGCTTCAAATATCTGCTCTGCCATTTTTCTCGCAGAAATTTCTTACAGAAGTCTGATTCTTGGGTTCCCCCTTTTAAAAATGGGTCATAAGAGTACCTACTTCAAGGGTTACTCTATAGATTACATGAGATAATCCATGTTAAGGGCTTTGTATGTCATTTGGGCATATAGTTAATATTCCAAGAGGAAGAGTAATATAGACACATAAGTTGTAGAATCAGTGTTACACTCATTAAATGGGACTAAGTGTCAGGCCAGCACAGGAGGGATAGTTAACTCAGTCTTGGGTGGGAGGAAGGCTTCTTAATGGAGGTGACATTTAAGCCAAAAACAATCTCTGTTAAGAGTTAGCTGGGTGAAGACAGGCTGGTATTCCAGCAGAAGGAATAATATTCACAGAGTCCAGGAAGCAAGTGAGAAAGCCGTGTTTTGGAAGAATTTAAGGAGATGAGTCTAGTTGTAGTGAAGGGTGGGGGGAAGGATAAGAAATGAGACCGGAAAGGTAGGCAAGGACCAGATCTTAAAGGGCCTGTGTGCCTTTTTGAGGAGCGTGGACTTCATCTTAAAGGAGGGAGCCCCTGGAGAGTGTTCTCCCATTCATGCTTTGGAGCTGTTACCACAGGGCACTGTGAGGGTGGGTTGAAACAGGATAGACGAGTCAGGGAGACTAGTTTCAAAGCTATTGAAGAAGTCTAGGTGAGCAAGAGCTGTGATGTGGTGAGCATGGAGTTGGGAGGTAGAACTGAGAAAACTCGGTGCCTAATTAAGGTGATGAAGGGGAAGAATGAAAAGGTGTCCAGAGGACACCGGAGTTTCTCTTCAGTGGAGTGGGTGACACAGAGTGGGGAGTAGATTTGGAGGGAAGCTCTGGAAGGTCGTTGGGTATGAGGGCCTGTGGCTCAGGAGAGATGGAGCTGGAGAGAAAGTTTTGGAATGTCAGCAGAGAGGTGGTAATTGAAGTCTTGGGACAGTTTTTGGCTCACTGTATATTGGCTGCAGGGTTCTGGCCTTTAAATATTTTAGGAGGTTCTGCTGGCCGAAGTCACTCCTTCTGTCGTCTTGTGATCGTTTAACCCCTTAGAATGGACTCTGTCCTCCTCTGGTGGCCTGGGGGGTAGCTCTGGACCACGGGCTTGTCATTGCAATGCAGACTACTCTTCCCCATCAGGACTTGCCGTGGACCAACCTTTGACACCTCTGAGCCTCACACGGGTCTTGGGGGTAGACGACTGAGCCCTCAGAGTCAAAAGAAAATGTTGGAGTTTCTGGAGTTCCCGCTGTGGCTCAGTGGTAACAAACTGGACTAGTATCCATGAGGATGCGGGTTCCATCCCTGGCCCCGCTCAGTGGGTTAAGGATCTGGCGTTGACGTGAGCTGTGGTGTAGGTTGCAGACACTGCTTGGATCCAGTGTTGCTCTGGCTGTGGTGCAGGCCAGCAGCTGTAGCTGTTATTTGAGCCCTGGCCCAGGAACTTCCATGTGCCAAGGGTGTGGCCCTAAAAAAGACCAAAAAAAAGGGGGGGGGGAATGTAGTGGGACTTTCTGAGTGGATCATTTGGAAGCGAGTAAGCTCCCCACCACCTGGAGGAAAGCAGAGGTTCCGGGTGGTGCTACAAAGAGACCATCATCCCCTGAGAGGCTGGGCTGGGAGATCTTTGGGATCTCTTAAATACTGTGGCTCTTGAATTGGATCTAGGTGCTGTGGTGAAAGCAGAATAAGATTCTTCTGAGTCTCCCTGATTTCTGGGCTTCACGCCGCCTCTGAAAGATCACCTAATCCAGCCTTTCCCACTTCAACCCTGCCCACTGTAGAAGTCCGTCAGGTTTGACATATTCATTTAGGACAGTCCCTGGCAAGGCACGTAGTAGACGCCCGCTCATTTATTGAGTGAACTTGCAGAAGAGGGTAGAGTAGTGGAGTCATGCAGACCCTGTTTTGAGTCTCTGGTTCATTACAGGCACATGGTTCAACTCTGTATCTTAATTTTCTTACCTATAAAATGGGAATCGTAGCATTCATGGGACTGAGGATCCGAGACAGCCTTAGTAAAATGTTAGTTGCTCCTCCCCCACCCGAATTTATCAAATGTTTGCCCCTCCCCCATTTATCAAATGGTTTCAAAGACCTAGGATTAGGTTTCTGTGATCTTTTGGAAACCCATGATTCCTGAACTCTTTCTCTTTTTTTCCTAACGATCTTATATTTATCGGCATGAAATCCCCTTGGAAAAACTCAAAAAGGGTTGGCAGCATGGCATGGAGTAGTATAGAAGAACACGGAGTCAGGATTCCGGTTTAGACCTTTGCTAACAACTCAGTGACCCTGGGAACTGTCCTCCCCAGCCTGGCTTCTGGTGGTTTCACTTTCTTCATCTTCTGGTGCAAGCTAGCAGCCTGAGTCATTCTGAACACTTCCCTTCCCTCACTCCCCACTCATCGCTTCCCTAACTGAATTAGTTGCCAAGTCATGTCTAGTCTATCTCTGAAATAGCTTCGGAATCCATCCCATTCTCTCCGAGTCTGCTGTCTGGTTCAAGCCCTGCCCGTCCAGTACCTGGGCCGCCGCCGCCCCCGCCAGCTCATCCTCCACACTGCCGCCACTTAGTTCTCTAAACAAGGCTGTGATCACATTTCTTCCCTGTTGGAAACCCTTGTGTGGCACTCTGTTTCTTCCAGCAAAGAGCTCCAGATCTTTAGAGTGGTCTTCCTTTGCTCACATTTTTGTGGAGGACTGCCAGTGCCAGGAAGTGTGCTGGACCCTGGGTCCTGTGATGAACTGAGGCCCAGTGTCTGCCCCTGGGGAGCTCACTGTTGTGTGACAGAGAAACTGCTCTAAGCCACAATCACCCACCAGCTCATTGAAATGCAGCGGGAGAGGTGACTGGACAAGGAGTACAGAAGGAGCCTGCCTTTCTGAGTCCACACTGTGAGCTTGCCCCTGTCCGCTCCCTGACCACTCAGTGCTCGCTCGTAGGTCTGTGCCCCTGTCTTTTCCCTTCTGTCTGGAATTTCCTTTATTGACCTCCTTTTGGAGACCTGCTGTGCATCCTTTGATGCCAGCTCCAATAGTACTGCCTCCTCCAGGAAGCCTTCCTTGACCCCCTGCCTGCATTTGTTCATTTGGTTACTCATTTATCCTTTGACGGACAGAACCAATTCCTCTGCCTGCACCTTCTTGATAGCATTTAAGTAGATTTTTCTGATGACATCAGTCAGACTGCATCGTAATTATCTGAGGCTTCTCAAGGCCAGGCCCTGTTTAGTTTTATGCCCATCCCCCCAGACCTAATACAATACTATTGCTCTGTAAATGCTTGCTGAGTGAATGAAGTCTTTCAACAGTTGTGCACCTCGGTTTCTTCATCTGAAAATAGGCCTACTAATACCTTCCTTTTTTCTGTTAGAGGGTTGTCGGCAGAATTTGCCAGTGGCGTTTGTGTGTTTGGGAAAGTGCTTTGTAAACTGTATAGATGAGGGCTTTAACGCAGGGCAGAAAGGAAAGGGCTTAGTTGCCGCCGCCAGGCTGCCCTAGACCCCTGGACTGTGATAGCGCCACTGTCAGAAGGCCTGCCTGGCAGCACCAGCTTGGCTGCTGTGGGGGCGTTTCCCAGAAGGGCTGTGCCTCACGTGCCTGGAGCCAGGAACAGTTTATGGCTTTGCTCACAGGACTTGTTGTGGAGCGGCTGCTTCCTGGCCTGGTGTCCAGCCAGTTCTTTGTGTGTGCCCAGACCCTGCAGCGTCCCCATCCCCTTTTCTCTCCCGCCCTGGGGTCCTGCGCCCTATCGCTTAGGGAAAGCGCACTGTAGCCGGAGGTGATGGGGGTCAGTGGACTGGGGTCTGGGGAGTGGTCTAACTCCGCCACTGCCTCCAGCTCAGCATCACTTGAGAAAATCCCTTGCCCTCACCTGGCCCGAAACTGAAGGGCTTAGATTGAAGAGGCACCGTGGGCTCCCTCCCATCACGCCTCTCCAGCTCCCGTGGGGATCTTTTTTATTAAGTTCTAATCCAAATGCTGCCTTCTTGTGGAAACCCTCCCTGATTTCACCTCCTTCGTGATCCCATGGTGTGTAGCTTATGTGCACATTTTAAACACCTATTTCTTTTTTTTCCCTGTTTTTTGGCCACACTTGCAGTACGCAGAAGTTCCCGGGCCAGGGATCAAACCTGCATCACAGCACGGACAATCTAGATCCTTAACTGCTAGGCCACCAGGGGACTCCTCCTAAGCACCTGGTTCCTCATGCTTTTTTCTTTTTTAATTTTCTTTTTTCTTTTTTCATACCTGTGGCGTATGGAAGTTCCCAGGCCAGGGACTGAATCCAAGCCACAGCTGTGGCCATAGCTGCGGCAATGCCGGATCCTTTAACCCACTGCGCTAGGCCAGGGATTGAACTCGAGCTGCCTCAGAGACTGCCAGGTTCTTAACCCACTGCACCACAGCAGACACTCCTCCTACTGACTTTTGAGTCACTGGGGAGGTTCTGCCGAGCTCCCGCACAGTCCAGCAAGGAAGGGGCTCTGAAACCCTCACCTTCAACCAGAGCAGTTTTCTCTGACCAGTTTTTAAATTTTTATTTATCTAAGGTTCTTTAGCTAAAAATTAAACTAACAAAATTCTGCTGTATTCATTTCCTGTAATCTGCAGAACAATCCAGCAAGGAGGGAATTACTGTATTTTACTTGTGAGGAAACAGATTTCGACAGATTTAAGCCACTGGCCCATGGTCATGAACTCAGCTGATAAGAGTGGAGTTTTAAATTGAAATTTGCCTGTGACTTCGTTATCTGTGAAGGAGTCTTGCTACGAACTGTGGCAGCTTCCAGGGCAGAAGAGCTCCCATGCTGCTGTGCGGGGAAGGTGGAAGGACCCGCTTCCCACCGTCCCTTGAGAAGGCTGTCTTCCTTGGTGCGAGCAGACCCTCTTTAGATGAAGTGCGAATCTGGCCTTAGCCTTGAGGGTAACTGTGCTGGAAGCTGTCAGACGCAAAGAGAAAGTTCAGGAGTGCACTTGTAATGCAGTTGGTTAACGATCAGGAGTTGTCACTGCAGCAGCTCGGGTGGTGCTGTGACGTGCATTTGATCTCTGGTGCAGGAGCTTCCACATGCCACGGGTGCTGCCAAATAAAAAAAGAGAGAAAGTCCAGTCTCTCACTGGCTAGACCATGGGTGTGCCTCACAGGTTCATCTAGAACATGTCTAGATGGTACCATCCTCACAATCCCCAGAGCCAGGCCCAGCTGCTCTCTGTGCCCTCGAGCTCAGCCTGTCTGTAGATGTTCCGGGGCTGTGCTCTTCTAGGCCTTCTACTGGCCATTGAGGGAGACGGAGCCGAACACTCTGAGCCTCAGGGGTCCTTGGCTAGTGGGGACATAGACGAGAGAGGGCGTGCTCCTGGGTATTCTCCACTGTACACATGGCCTGGGCTCAGCAGCCAGGAGCCTTGGATTCTGGCCCCAGCCCTTACACGGTTTTCTGGCCTTGGTTTTCCTTCTCCATAGAAGAGTGCGACTGTTAATGTGTACTGAGTGCTTACTTCGTGCCAGGGCCTGTGTCAGACCCCTTCACTTGACTGGCCTCATCCCATTCACATACTAACCTGGAGGTCGCCGGGCACTATTAGATCAAAGGCTTAGAGAGGGTAAGTCATTAGACCAGTTCGTAGCAGTAAGCGGCAGAACCCAAACTTGAACTGGTCTTTTTCACCCTTTGCCATTATCCTGTATTGCCTTAGGAAACAGGGTCTTGTCTGCCTGTCTCACAGAGCCCTGAGGAAGCTGGGGAGATGCTTTTGCTTCATAAGCAAGAGCAGAGTAAGGAAGACATGCTGTGGATGAATCCGTGCCGAGGATATACTGTTTTGTTTTGTTTTTTTTGCCTTTTGTCATTTTATGGCCGCACCCGCGGCATGTGGAGGTTCCCAGGCTAGGGGTCTAATCGGAGCTGTAGCCACTGGCCTGCGCAGCAGCCACAGCAACGCAGGATCCGAGCCGCGTCTGCAACCTACACCACAGCTCACGGCAACGCCGGATCGTTAACCCACTGAGCAAGGGCAGGGATCGAACCCACAACCTCATGGTTCCTAGTTGGATTCGTTAACCACTGCGCCACGACGGGAACTCCTAGGATATACTGTTTGTGATAGGGTGAGGATGGCCAGAGCATGTGATGGCGATCAACCCCAGATAAAGATGGGGGTGCTGTGGGGCAAGGATTTGGAATTCAGTTTGATTCGTTTGACCGCTCACTCACGCAATAAGTATTTACTGAGCATCCATTGTGCACAGTGGACTGGGGATAAAATGGCAGTCCAGACATGATCCCAGCCCTTACGGAGCCCCTTGGTGTGCAGGGAAGGGTAGCCAGAAGGGTTTTGGCCTTACCTCTGCAGGTCATTGGCGATGGGACCTTGGATAAATTGTGTCTCCTCTAAAAGCCTCCGTTTCCCCGTCTGAGCAGTGAGATCATAATTCCAGGCCAGCCTGTAGGTTCCATTAGGAGAAAGGCGGTGGCAGTGCTTTATAACCATAAAGTACTGTATGTGACTACTTTCTGACCTCTTGCTGTTCTCGCAGGGCTGCCCAGGAGCCGGAGGACAAGCGCCCGGAGCCCCTCCCGGGAGCTACTACCCTGGACCCCCCCATGGTGGAGGGCAGTATGGTAGTGGGGTACCCCCTGGAGGCGGATATGGAGGAGGTCCTGCTCCTGGAGGGCCTTATGGACCACCAGCTGGTGGAGGACCCTACGGACACCCCAACCCTGGGGGGCTCCCCTCTGGCACTCCAGGTGGACCATATGGTGGTGCGGCCCCAGGGGGCCCTTATGGTCAGCCACCTCCAAATTCCTACGGCACCCAGCATCCTGGGCCTTATGGACAGGGACCTCCTCCAGGTAAGTAGGAGTCTTGGCACCAGTTGCCTCCGATCTTGTTCTGAGTTACCCAGAGCCCTTCCTTGACTTTCCTGTGGCTGTGCAGGCAGCCTGGACTCTGGCATTTTAGCTTCTTGTCTGTAGCTTAGCTCGCATTAGCAGAATGCGAAGTCTGTCGGTTTTGCTATGGTAACAGCAACTCCGGAGTCTCTTTGGCTTACAACAAACATTATTCTGTTGCTCGCACACACTTATTTACTCTTGCTTACATGTGGGCAGCTGTGGGCTTGGAGCTGAGGCTGTGCTCCACGTGTGTTTTCTTTCCAGGATCCAGGCTGGAGGAGCAGCCCCTATGTGGGATATGCTGTTCTTGGGGCAAACAGAAAGGGGGGTAGAGCTGGCAGGAAGGCACCAGGCCTCCTAAAGCTTCTGCTCTGAGGTACTTTGTATGTCTTCCCCTTCCATTTATTGGCCAAACCACATCCTCTTGCAAGCCTGACATCAGTAGGGTGGGGATGGATACACCTTTCCTTGGAGGGGCTGTGCCAGCCGCCGTGGAGAGGATGCGCCACGCTCTTGCAGGGAATCGGGGGCAGGGCTGGGCTGGCAGGTAAGTGGAGACAGCACAACCATCTACGGTGGGAAGAAGCCACATTTCTGTGTCAGGGACAGTGAGTGCTCTGTGAAGAAAGGCAAGATGGCATAGTTGTTGAAAGCTTGGGCTTTTGAGATCAGACCACTTACTGACTTAACCACATCATTTCATCTCTTTAAGCCTCAGTGTTCACATCTGTAAAAATGGTAAATGTCACTGCCTCACAAGATTTTTAATAAGGATTAGATGAGAAGGTGCAGGTAAACACCGGGCAGTGTCTGGCGTGTGGGAGGGGCTTTGTTAACAGTGTTCTGTGAGAGGCCGTGTTCTAGGGCGTTCTCCACAGGGTATTTGGCGTTTAATGTGATAGCAGATGGAGCAAGAGTTGTACTGCTGTAAGACGCTGCGGCAGGCGGGAGAGTGATGGGCTAAAACAGGAAAGAATAAAGAGCAGAGACGTAAAGGTGAGGCACTGGGCAGGCCGGGGGCTGGGGAGGGGGCTTGGCAACTCTGTAGAAGCAGAGAATCTTAGGTGGGGGCTTCAGGCTCAGTAAAGATTTCTGAGTGGTCTCGGATTGTGGGGGGGGGGTGTCAGGGAAGGTAAGTGCCCAGACCCCTGCATCCCCCCAAACTTGTTCAGTCAGCCTCTTCACAGAATGCTTGTTCTCAGGAGACTACACCAGCAGCGAGGCGGCCTGGAATCGCTCTGGTGCACCTGAAGGGCCTCCAGGGAACGTGCTGTGGGGCAGCTGCGGCATCTTAGCATACATACCCCGCAGGTGGCTGAGGGAGAGGCCCAGACCTTGGGGGTTCTGAACACCGTGAGCCAGTGGCATTTATCTTGTCAGAGCCAGAGCTGCTGGTTGTTTGCTTTCAGCTCAGCAGCTGCCTGGTAGATTTCCTCCTCCTTTTAAAATCCTGTTTCTGAGTCTGCGTGAGGTCACTGCAGGGAAAGGAGCCCCTGGCTGGGAGGCTTATCCCTCCGGGGCCTGATGCCAGAGCTGATCTCTGGGGCTGTCGGGGAGAGGGGAGATATGCTTCAGACTTTTAGCAGCTCAGCCTCTGCAGCTGCCTCTGGCCTGGCCACCTCCTCACCAGTGCTGCCAGGGAGCCCCTGGAACAGTGCTTCCGAGAGCATGATCTGTATTTCACCTGCACTGGAGTCATCTGGAGCACCCCCCTAGCCCCACTGGATCCAGGATCTAAACGTTTAGCAGCACGCTCTGCAAGAGGCTTGACCACTAATGGTACCCACCGCCCACAGGAAAGATCCTAAGGGCACTCAACTCCCGAAGGGCCTGTGCAGCTCCTCACCTGCCGTTGCCCCTCCCTCCTGTCAGCCAGAGACACCCCGCCCCCCTAAAGTACTTCAAACATGCTTGTTGTTCTCCCCATCACAACAACTCTTTATCATCCTTTCAGACCCAGTTTAAGTAGCCCTTCTTCTGTGATAAGGTGACTGCACATGTTCCAGGCCCTTTGCAAAAACTTTATTTTGTTGTTGATTTCATTTAATCATCACAGCAACCTGGGAAGTAGGTCCATTTTAGAAATGGGGGACACAGTGCTCAGAAAGTGAGTTTCTCTAAGGTCACACAGGCTGGTAAGGATCAGATCTCTTTGCTCCCAGTGCCTAAACTCTTCTATGCTGACTGCACAGACCACCTGTTACAGACTCTCCTGCCCGTGGCTGTGGCCTCCCCTCCCCTGTGGCATAACAGTTCTTTACGAAAGAGGATGGGGCCTGCTTGGACCTTCAGAGAGGAGATCAGACTAGTCTCTCAGTCAGGCAAACCTGTTTCCTTCCAGCCTCAGCTTTGGGTAGCGATTTCTCTGTCTCTGATAGGTCCTTGTGCGAAGGAGCCCTTTTTGTGGCCAGCCAGCTCAGCAGGTTTACCAGAACTTAGTAACTCTGGCTTTTTCCCAAGACAGTCTTCTGTGCTCCGCTCTCATCTGCTGCCCTCTCCCCTCACCCCCAGCCCACCCAGCATGTTTTTCCACACTAATGAGCCTTTCTTCCCTCTTCTGATGTACACACAAAGCTGTTTGAACACTGACAACAACACTAATAATGAGCAGTTATATAGGACTTAGACGGTGCCGGGTGCTGATCTAGGGGTTTTCATGTATTAATTATATCCTCACAGTAGCCCTATAAAGTAGATGCTGTTGTGTCCTCATTTCACAGATGAGAAAACTGAAACCCAGAGAACTTAAATAACTTAGCCAAGGTCACACATAGTAGAGCTGGGACTTGAACCGAGAGGCCAACTCTAGCATGAATTGAGCACCTCTCCTTTCTATGTCTGCCTCCGTACTGGCCCCTGGGTATGCAGGGCTGAATTAGGCTGGGATCTTGCCCACAAGTTGCTCCAAGTCTAACCTAGAGGGAGTAGGAAAAATACGTACACTGTGGAGTGACCAGGGCTTAGAGAGGAGATATGCAAAGGAGAGGGGAAGGAGACCTGTACAGGGACGGAAGGCGAGGGAAGGCTTTAGGGAAGGAAGAGCATTTTATTAGCGTTTTGAAGGGTGGATGCAGAGAGATGCGGGAGAAGGGATGAGAACCTGGTGAGTAAAGGCTCCGTGGGGACTGTGCGGGTCTGGTTAAGAGTGAGTGTCCTGCTGCATCTGGGCTGGAGCAGAGTGGGGGTAGCGTGACAGGTAGACGGGGGTAGGCGGCAGTGCAGGGGGACTGGAACGCTGCTTTAGGGATGCTGGACTTTTATTTTGTAGGCAGCGGGGAGCCTTTGAAGAGTTTTGAGTTGAGGTGGGGGGGAAATTGGTGAGAAAAGAGTGGAATTTTACCAGGATTACTCAGCAGCAAGTGCTGGGTGTTAGAGAGTTGCTTTGAGGATGATTTGATTAGGAATTGGCGGTTGTTCATAAGCCAGATGAGGGGTGTCAGAATCGGGGCCGGAGCCGTAGGAACAGGGAGGAGTTGACACCGGTGTATGGAGCTGCCAGGTTTGGGTAGCTCTTTGGATCTCTGGGACAAGGAGGTGTCAGAGATGTCCTCGGAGACATTTGGAGATGGGGACGCGCATCAGAGGTGACAGCGAGGGAAGAGAGATGGAGCTCCGTGTCCACCCATATTCAGGCAGCTCCGGATAGAATATGCATCTCCCCGTGCCAGGGCAGTCGGAGATGGGTCGGACCTGGTGCCCAGCCCATGGCACTCCCTGCTGCCGGGACTCTCAAATACCTATCTCTGGGCTGTGCATGTTAGGTGCTCAGAAGATATTTTTGGGTCCCCAGTCTGTAGGGAAGAGATAATCCCCCTTTTCAGAGAATTTTTAACCTGCCAGACAAGTCCCTATTCCTTAGAAACTTAAAATCAAATACAGAAGTGACTGGAGCTCTGTAGGACAAGCCTGAAGGACTTGAGGAGAAATCAACCACAGAGCCTTGTGAGTTCACACAGAAGGTCCTGTTCCATTAGAGTAAGGGCGTTGTCTTGATGGAAGACAGGCAGGGGGTAGGCAGATTTGTGAGGCTTTCTGGGTAGGGAAAGCCTGTGGCCAGGGAGGCATTGAGGCTGGCCCTTCCCAGCGTCTCTGTAGATTGGCCCTGAGACTTGGGTCTGATGGCCCTGGTTGGTGCCCCTTCCTGCAGGTGGCGCCCCTCCCAACGTGGACCCCGAGGCTTACTCCTGGTTCCAGTCGGTGGACTCTGATCACAGTGGCTACATCTCCATCAAGGAGCTGAAGCAGGCCCTGGTCAACTCCAACTGGTCCTCGTTCAATGATGAGACGTGCCTCATGATGATAAGTGAGTCCTAGCCTTTCCCCGTGGGCTCAGGCTGGGGCAGAGCCCCCTCCTGTCTGATGGTAGGTGGGTGGGAGGCCATTCGGAGGAGAAAGCTTTCCTTCAGGCAGGAAACTGGGTTCAATGTGAGATCCCTTAGACTGAGAGCTCTTTTCCTTAGGTCTTTTCTCAAGTTCTAGACCTTGCTGAGTCATAGACCAACTCAGTTTCTCATTCTGCAGAATGGGACCCCCTGGCCTGGTAGGAGATGGTAGGGAGGGGTCAGCTGCCAAGCCAGTGGAGAGGATGCGTTTCTGGCAGGGGAGGAGCTGGGGGTGCGCCGGGTGGGGCTGCTATGGTACTTGATGGGGCTGTGTCGGGAATGGCATCTGAGCCTGTGATTCTGTGGCGTCTCCCACTCCAGCCTGGGGAGGAGGCTGCCTCAGGGAGGACCCTTGGCCCTTAGTCTTGAAGCCTTTTTTCCCTTCTCCCCAAGACATGTTTGACAAGACCAAGTCAGGCCGCATCGACGTCTACGGTTTCTCGGCCCTGTGGAAATTCATCCAGCAGTGGAAGAATCTCTTCCAGCAGTATGACCGGGACCGCTCGGGCTCCATTAGCTACGCAGAGCTGCAGCAAGGTGAGGGCCTGGCAGGGACTCAGCCAAGGGCAGAGCTGGACCTTTCTCTTTATTCCCTGAGACGGAGCAGGGGGTCCTCTCCAGCTCTGACTAGCAGATATCCCACTGCACTGTGGGTGCTGCCCTCAGCACGGGCCTGCTCCCCACCCCTGTGGCATGGCTGGGCCGTGAGCCCGAATCCAGGGCAAGGGAACGCCTGGCTCCAGGATCGGAGCTGGACTCCAGTGACAGGATTCTTGACAGCGTGAGGCAAGACAGGCCCAGCCAGCTGGGAGCCTTGGGAATGGACACTCAGCAGCCCAGGGGACTTCGAAACCCGTAGATGTGGCTTGTGTGGCTCTTTCCTCTCTAGTTCCTTGCATGCAGAATGGAAAGAGCCCTGCAGAGGGGCTCAGAAAGATGGCATCTGTTGCTATAGCTCAGCTAGAAGGCAGTGTCTTCCCAGCTCTGGGACCCAGAGCACTCTAAAAGTTGCAGTTGGGTAAGATGATCTGAGGCCACAGCTCCAGGTCTGGTTCCAATTCTGACTCTAGAGGATGGGTGGTTAGTACGTAATAAGAACCAGACGGGGAACTTTTGCCACCTGAGAGGGAGAAAGGGCTTCCCAGAGAGCCCAGCCCCTTGCCTTGGGGGTGGATTTGGATCAGACTGAGTCAGGCGGGGGAAGCTCCCTGGTGGAAGTGCAAGGAGGTGGCCTGTACAGAGACCCCCTCTGTTCTCTGTTGTCGGGTGATGATGTGGTGATGGTTATGGGTGAGGGTGATATTATCACAAGAAAGCTGTTATTTACTGAATGCCTGGTATGGCCAGGCATTGTAATAAGCACTCTTCATACGTGCATGTTACATATGCGAGATGTTACATCATTCTCTCCCTCGGTGATAGGTACTAATTCTTGTTCCCCACCCTTAGATGAAGGCTCTCTTATTATTACCCTTTTACAGATAAGAAAACTGAGGCTTAGTCTAGGTAACTTCCCCAAGGGCCACATAGCAGAGGGGAGCTGAGATTTTAGCCTGAGCTGGTAGATGATGGAGGAAGAAGGAAGCACCCCAGGTGAAGGGACGGGGGAGCAGCATGGAGGCTGTGACCTTGGAACTGCCCAGCAGCCTCATCTGGGGCGATGATGATGATTTTATTACTTTTAACAAATAACACTTACTGAGTGCCTATTAGGTGCCAGGCACTAAGCCAAGCGCTTTGCATGATCTCCTCCTGTAATCCTTACTGGAACCCACAAGATAAGTATTATCCCCATTTTAGAGATGATATGATAGAGGATTAACGGAGTTAATAAACAGCATGCCGAGGGGCTGTCTTGACTCCAGAACAGGCCCTTGTAGCCTCTATGCTGAGCCGCCTCAGGTGCCTGCCCTGGGCAGAGTGGCCCAAGGGGACTCAGGCTTCTGTCTGTAATACAGACAAGTCAGAGATGAGCATGGACAGACTGGGGTCATTCTGGGACCCCCGGGCCCCTAATTGAGCAGACAGTAATAGAGATTTTGAGGAAGAGGGATGGGGGCCTTCCAGCTAAGGAGAGCATCCAGGCAGTGCCCCCACTGTGCTCCTGTCGTCTTGGGTGGCCCCTTGGGATGTGTGTCCTCTTTCTGCTTTGGGGCCAGTCACCTTGAAGTTCCTGCACTGCTGTGCTCCCTGGAGCTGGTCGATGGCAGCGTTCACGACAGGCTCTTGGGTCTGCTCTGTGTGCCCCTCCTCTCCAGCTCTGTCCCAGATGGGCTACAACCTGAGCCCCCAGTTCACCCAGCTCCTGGTCTCCCGCTACTGCCCGCGCTCCGCCAATCCCTCCATGCAGCTCGATCGCTTCATCCAGGTGTGCACCCAGCTGCAGGTGCTGACCGAGGCCTTCCGGGAGAAGGACACCGCTGTGCAGGGCAACATTCGGCTTAGCTTTGAGGACTTCGTCACCATGACAGCTTCTCGGATGCTATGACCAGCCCATCCGTGGAGTGGGGAGTGCACCAGGGGACCTTTCCTGGCTCCCAGGGTGGGAGAAGCATGTGGGCCTCGCTTCTTTTCATGCCCCTCCTAGAAAAAGAATTCTCCCTTGCCTGATGCAGCACTGTTCCCAAAGAGGGCAGAGAGTCCTTTGTCTTAGCCACCAAATAGTAGGGACCTGGGCTGAGGCCACACAGGTAGGGGCCAGACCTAGGAGAGGACCAGAAGCTGAGTGTCCTTACAGCCCTGAGCATCTAAGTGGTACAGGAGATGCTGGTCATTGCAGCGGAATTAGGGTCCAGTCAGCCGGCTCCAGCCTCTAGCTTTCCCTTCTGTGCCCTGATGCCAGTGGTGAGTGGTCATTGGCTCATACCGTTAGCACCTGCATCCCTCTCCCGTGCTGCCAGATGAACCTCGTTTCTCCAAAGTGGAATCTGACCAGGGACGAGAGATTTTCCCAGGGGACCAGTGGCTTGGATTCCACCCCCACAGGTCCGTGGGTGTTGACTCCTGGCTGCCTGGGGGCTGTCCCTGCTCAGGGAGCTCGGGCAGTCTGCTCTCTGGGCACCTTTGGCTAGGCTACCCCTCTGTAGCATGGACTCCTCTGCTTGGCTTCAGTCCCCAGGGGACAAGTTGCCACCTCCCACTGCCAATGCTTTTTTAAAATTTGTGTATTTTTCATTCGGGGCCAAAAGTTTAGTGAAACTAAGCGTCAATAAAAGAATAAAACTCTAGGTTTGGAGCTCCCATGTGTCTTAATGGGTTAAAGATCCAATATTGTCTCTGTGAGGTTGCAGGTTCTAACCCTGGCCTTGCTCAGTGGGTTAAGGATCCGGTGTTGCCGCGAACTTCAGCGCAGGCCTGTAGCTGCAGCTCTGATTTGACCCTGGCCCAGGAACTTCCATATGCTGTGGATTTGGCCCTAAGAAGGAAAAACAAACAAAAAAAAAAGAACTCTGGAATTTCACATTTTCCACCACACCTTCCCAGTTACAGGTCTTTACACTCATCCATTCACTCATTTATTCTCTGATTCGGTGAATATAATAAGTACATGCTGTATGCCATGCAGAAAGCAGCAGCTCAGGGCATCACAGCCTCCATGGGGCTGCTCTTACTTGCCAGGGTAAACCTCGGCATCGGGACCTGTCAGGTTCAGTCCAAGAAGCCAGCTGTGTGTTTTATAGCAGTTTTTGGACTGGCCTCCTGGGCTACAAGCAGCCACCCCAGCCTTTTCACAGAATGGCCTTTTTATTTATCTCAAGCCCTAGTTTTATCTTCCAGACAAACTGCATTTATGAAGTCATAACTTCCCCCCATTCTTACTAAGCACAGACATCTGTACTTGCCAGCTGGATCTTGAGATGGGCACAATAACCAGTCTACTACACCAAACGTCTATAGTGATCCGACTGAATTTCAATCCAAAGCCAGGACGCCAGACATTTTGATTTGCTTGGGGGACCTTTCGATGGGTAATGGTGAGCTAATCCTTTCGCTTTGGGGATGAAGATAAGAAAGCAGGGCTCTCCTCCCTGCTTGGTTGGGAAGCAGCCCAGTGAGGCTGGCAGGCATGTGAGGCTGAGCCAGTTCAGGCCCATTCTCCCCTGGGCTGCTGTGCGAGCACGCCAGAATTAGTGAAGTCCAGTTCCCAGAGGCCAGCCCCCTCCGGAGCTGGAATCCCCTCTGTCTCCCCACTGCGGTTCTGGCCTCCACCTGACAGCCTCCCGTGACAGGTAACTCAGTGCCTTTCCAGGCAGCCCATTTCCTCGACTGGTAGGAGCTTCTTTCTGAGGTGGTTTCCGAGTCCTGCCACCTCAAAAACACCACCCGGTGCCTGCGGTTTTCTCTCTTGGGCACCCAGAACATATTTCACCCCTTTCTGCACGCTGCCCTCTTCGTCACTGGAACCTGCCGCCACGTTCCCCCAGGCCGGATGGTCGCGGGCCTTCAGCAGCTCCTCACTGAGCATCAACCGCCTCGGCATCCCGGGCACGCCACTGCTCCTGGCGCATTCCCCAGGGCATTCACCTCCCCTGAATTTTCTCCAGTTCACCTGAGTCCCCCAAAACGGGGACCTGAGGTCACCAGGGTGCTGGGTTCAGCCAGCAGAGAAGAGAGTAGAACTGCCGCTGTTAGGAGAGGCTTCTGGTGTTTCTTTGCTCCCGCTGAGCCAAGTGTCTACGGAATCCCATGTCTAGCACACCGCCAGTTGTCGTCTGTCACCCTGAGGAGCCCAGGACCTGGGCTCGGCCTTGTGGGCATGGTTGGTCCCGAGCTTGGGGGCCAGCGCTCACACCTCATTCTGCACGCTGCCCCTCCAAGCCTGGTACGAGCTGGACAAAGAGCTGTGAGCGGGAGTGGGGCGTGGGTGGGACAGCCCGGCCCACCTGGCAACCACCATGCCTCTGTGGAAACGCTCACGCTAGCCTGGCGGGCGAGTCATCTGGAGAGCGAGCAGGATGGCGTGGTCGGACCACCCCCTCCACTGCTCTGCCTGCAAGGAGGGCCGCCGCCGCAGTCCTGGGCTGGGCCCCTGGCGGGAGCTGGGTTTTGCCCCACTTCTGGATGGGTGAGGTCATTAATCAGGTTAAGCAGAGCGGCGCACGGCCGAGCTGGCCTCTGCCAGATGGATGTCTCCCGCTCCTCCCAGCAGAGAGTCCTTCAGCCTGCGTTCCACCTCCTGCTCTGGCAGCAAGGAGCAGAGCCTCCGGCAGCCCTCTAATCATCTTGGTGGCAGACGGGGCACGTCTAGCCAAGTCTCTGGCTTTCTCTTTTTATCCTGTGAGTTCATAGAAAATAAACGCAAGCCCTGATTTCCAAGAAGGTGAAGATAACAGTAAATCAATGTTAACGCCGCTGTCCGCCCACCCTACCCCCTTACCTTCCATAGGCCGCTGGGCCCGTGAGCAGACAGGTGTGGCCAGGATCGAGGTCCTGGCATCAGTGGGTCTGCGCTGCGTGAGGGGGCAGCAGCAGGTGCGCTCTGAGGCCTGGCCAGGAGCCTCCTGGGACCCCGTGCGTCAGGGAGGACAGGTGGGAGCCGTCAGCAGATCGCTGCATTCTGGAGCTGCCTTGTCTTCCCCGCTCCCCCAGCCTCCCACCTTCTCACTCCTAACCTGAGAAGCACAGGTTTTGTGCAGTGACAAGGAAAGGGAACATTCAGTGCCAGGCTGTTAATTACAGTTGCTTCAGGCTGCTGGCCTCCATGCCAAATGGCCCCATGGAGAGTGACCTATCACACCAGAAAACCTACAGGGTCTAGTCTACGGTGCGTGCACTCGGCACCTGGTGAGGGTGAGGCTCAGATTAGTTCACACCGGCCTCAAGGAGCGGCTGGCCAAGCGCTGTCTGGACTTCAGGGAGCCCCTGGACCAGATGGAAATGCCTGCTGGGACCCTTATAGCAGACTCCGGGCAAGACCTGTAATTGGGTAAGAGGGGGTGTTTGGGAGGAAGGCCAGGCTCTAGAAAGATGACAGAGATGGATGGGTGGTACTGTGGGGTGTGGCCAAGTGAGAGGAACACAGTGATAATCTTGTCCAGGGCACTCTACAATTTGCAAAGAGCTTTCCACTTTCTTGAGCATGCTTAATCCTCACGTCAGTTCCGCTTAGGGGACACAGCTCAGAGAAGGGAAGTGACACTGCCCAGAGTTCAGCAGGCAGAAAATCAGAAGTGGAGCCCTGGTCTCGCACCGCATCCGGCAGTCTCTCCACAGGAGTGGGGGCGGGTCCCCCAGGAGCCAGAGAAGCAGCCCAGGCTGGGAACGGTTTGCACCTCCCGGAGCCACCAGGACGGCTCTCACTCAGGGCAGCACCGTGGTGACGCTGGTGAGCACCACGTGCTCTGAGACTTTGGAGACGGAGCACCGGCTCTGCAAGGACAAGGACTTGTGGCTGGCAGAGGATCGAGGGCTGGGGGCCTTCAGAGAGCCGCAGGGACCCAGGCCAGGCAGGCAGCAGGAGAAGGCGGCCTTAAACTGCTCCCGGAATTTGCCTTGGTTGAGAGACAGGAGACACAGCCATAAGGAGACGGATGCGGCAGGAAGGGGCCTTGGGCCCAGCGACACCCACGCGGTTCCAGCCAAGCTGCCTGTGAGGGGGCGGAGGGAGGGGCAGAGCTGGGCTGGAGAGAGCCCCAAGGCGACCTCGTCACTGCCGGAGAGAGTGAGGACAGAGGCTCTGGAGCCGGTTCTCAAGGAGAAAAGCAATTTTCATCTGATTCCTTGACTGCGCTCTGGCTCTGAGCCCGGCTCCAAGCACGGCGTCTGGCTCAGGGGCCCAGGCCACCTCTGCCCTCACTGGCATGTGGGTGGCAGAGCTCACCATCTGTGGCTAGACTTTCCCCATCTCTGCCCCCAGGTGATGACAATGACAGTGGCAGCAGCCCTCACACGAGGCCCTGTGCTGGGTGCCTGAGCCTGTCCCCCCAAAACTCAGAGAGGCTGGAGTCCTCTCTCCTCACTCCACAGGGGAGACACACAGAGGTGCAGTGGCTTGTCCAAGGTCACCAGCTAGAGGTCGGACCCCGCTCTAATTCTAAAGCCTTCCACTTAAAGGGGTGGAACATGGGGAAGGAGGGACCACTACAGCCACCTGTACAACCAGAGGACACCAGGCCACGGACTCTGGCTGGAACTGAATGACCATGTTTCATCACCCCCTAGGCCTCTCCGGTGCCCAGGAGAGGGCCAGGCACACAGTAGGCGCTCAGCAAATGCAGACCATACAAAGGAATGCTTCCTGACACGTCCTCCACCACAGTGCGCATCTCATCTGTTCTCTCCTCCCGGCTGGAAACCACCAGGCTCGCCTGTGTTGAGTTATTCTTTGCTCTCAGTGAGGGTTACCGTACCCTCCCCAGCCCCTTCTTTGACCTTTCAACCTTTCTGCAAAGATGGTGCCCAGGCTTGAGCAATCATCTGATCGGTTCTCTAAGGCCTGTCGGAATCAGAGTTCTGGTGAGTCACACTGCTGCGCCCAGGGAGGGGTCAGGGGTGGGGGCCTTTCCACCCTGAGACTGGCAGGTGCTGGGAGGGGGTGGGGACTGTGGGACAGCCCAGAGAGGAGGCCTGGACTGGGGGCAGGGGACCAGGGATGCCTGGACTTGCAGAGGGGAGAGTGAGAGGGCTGGTGCTGGAGGCAGGTGGATTCAGGAGTAGCCCCCTAAATTCTGGGCTCTCTGCCAGTATGCGTCTAGCTGCGTGTGGGGAAACTGCTCCCTGGCCCTGGGCTGCCTCTGCTGGTGGCCCTCCCTTCTCCCTGATGCCTTGACTATGCAGTCATCTTCTTAGATGGAGTCCGTGTGGACCAGGCTGTCTGGTTGGCAGTCCTGCTGTGCATGCACCAGGCAGGAGTGGACGTGAGCTGGCCAAGCCCCTGCGCTCCCACCCTCTCACTGGTCTGCATAATAGGCAAAACTGGGTCCTGGTGCTGATCGCCTTTCTTTGGCCCCTGTCGGGAGTGTGGCCTGTCTCCCACTCAGGCCAGGGCTCCTGGGCAGGGCCAACCCCCCACCCCCCCGCGGTGGGAATTCCACCAGTGGGGTCACCATCCCTGATCCCTGGGCGGGGGAGGAGAGCAGGTGTTTCCTCCCCTGCCAGGCTTTATTCAGCCTGGATAGGAGATGGAGAGACTGTCGTCCTGGGGATTGTCGCCACCCTGGGGCCCCGAGCCTCCCAGCCCACTCACCACTGAGGAAGTTGTAGATGATGGGGTTGGCGGCGCTGTTGGCGTACACCAGCCAGTGGGAGAAGGTGAAGCAGGCGTAGACGGCTTCTCGGTCACTGGCTTGGTGAAACATCCCGAACACCCTAGGACAAGGGGCAGGACACTCGGAAATGGGCTAAAGATGTGTCTGTGTGTGTGTTTGCGCTGGGCAGGAGTCACTGTCCTCTTCTAAGAGACAGGAAGACGAAGGCTCAGAGAAGGAGGATGGGTTGACCAAGGTCACATAGCTCGTGAACGGCAATAAAGCACAGGAGTCCCACTGCCTCTTCTGTCCCCCAGGTGGCCTTTTCCTGGGCCTCTGGATCTGGAGTCCTGACCACAGTTTGGGGTTATGACCAGAGTGGGCCTAGGGACAGGCACCAGGATACCTCTGCTCAGTCACAGGCTATCAATCTCCCGGGCCTCCCCCAACTTTTTTTTTTCTTTTTAGGGCTGCACCCAGGTGGTATATGGAAATGCCCAGGCCAGAGGTCAAATTGGAGCTGAAGCTGCAACCTACGCCACAGCTCACAGCAACACCAGATCAGAGCCACATGTGCAATCTGTGTGGCCGCTTATGGCAATGCTGAATCCTTAACCCCCTGAGCCAGGCTACCTGATGGAAACTACATCCTCACAGAGACAACACCGGGTGCTTAACGCACCGAGCCACAGCAGGAACTGCCCCCTCCACTTCATCATCTATCCTCACAGCAGCATGAGTCATAGACATCATCCACTTTTCTTTCCTTTTCTTTTGTCTTTTTAGGGCCGCACCCGCAGCATATGGAGGTTCCCAGGCTAGGAGTCTAATTGGAACTGTTGCTGCCAGCTTACACCGTAGCCACAGCAACGCCACATCCGAGCGGCGTCTGCAACCTACACCACAGTTCATGGCTACGCTGGATCATTAACTCACTGAGCAAGGCCAGGGATTGAATCCTCAACCTCATGGTTCCTAGTTGGATTCGTTTCCACTGTGCCACATCGGGAACTCCCATCATTCACTTTTCTTTCTTTTTTTTTTTTTTTTAAATCAGGCTTCATTTATTTATTTATTTATTGCCTTTTGTCATTTTAGGGCCACACCCACGGCATATGGAGGTTCCCAGGCTGGGGGTCTAATTGGAGCTATAGCCGCCGGCCTTCGCCGCAGCCACAGCAATGCCACATCCGAGCGGCGTCTGCAACCTACACCACAGTTCATGGTAACGCCGGATCATTAACTCACTGAGCAATGCCAGGGATCGAATCCTCAACCTCATGGTTCCTAGTTGGATTTGTTTCCACTGTGCCACAACGGGAACTCCCGCATCATTCTCTTTTCAAATAGAGAAACTGAGGTTCAGAGAAGTAAAGTGATAGAGCCAAGCTCACACAGCTAGGAGGTGGCCAAGCACAAACTCACCATGAGATTGTCTTTTGTCAAATAGCCCACGGTCTTGCCCTGCACCCCATGGCCTCTCATTTGCTATTCTTCCAGACACCTGTGGGCGTGGTTCCTCCCTTCCTTCAAGTCTGCCAAATGCCACTTCCTTAGAGAGGCCTTTTTCTTTTTTAAACCATTACATCTAAAAAAAAAAGCAATTAAGGAATTCCCATCATGGCTCAGCAGTAACGAACCTGACTAGTATCCATAAGAACATGGGGTTCAATCCCTGGCCTTGCTCAGTGGGTTAAGGATCGCACGCGGGGCTCAGATATGGCATTGCTGTGGCTGTGGCACAGGCCAAAGGCTATAGCTCTGATTTGACCCCTAACCTGGGAACCTCCAGGGTGCTGCCCTAAAAAGACAATAAATAAATAAATAAATATTTTAAAAATAAAAAGCAAAAAAATAAAAGATTAAAAAAAAAACCCACCAACCTGTCACTGTCACTCTCTATGCCTTTTCCCCTCTAATTTTTCTTCATAGCAGTTATCACTGGCTGATACCAATATCCATCCATTCTCTGTCCCACTAGAGGTCACCTCCATGAAGGCAGCACGGTGTCTGTCCTGCGCTCTTGTTCACTCTGTTCCCAGCCCCTACAATCTGATCCTCGAGAGAATTTTCACAGTAGCCCGAGGAGGCAGACTGGTTATTGTTCACATTTTACAGAGAAGGAGATTGAGGCTCGGAGAAGAAACATGACTGGCCCAAGGTCACACAGTGGATGCGCGGTGGAGCCAGGTCTTTCTCCAGGGCAGAGAGAGCTCCTTTCTTGCACCCATCACCTCTCCCCACCCCCAGCCACTCCCCACGTGCTCTCACCTCTTGAGGACATTGAGGACACTGATGGGCAGGTAGCAGAGGGCAAAGACCAGCAGCACCACCATCAGCATCTTGGCCGTCTTCCTCCGAGCTCGCATCTGCTTCATCTCGGCCAGGAAGGCACGGGCCCGAGGTGGGGGCTCTGCCCCCGGGTCCCGCCCCTGGTCCTCCAACTGGTCTGAGGGCCGCTTCCAGTTCCTCACCAGGGCCGAGGTGGTGCCAGGGATCTGTCCAGCACACACAGAGACAGCAGCAGTGAGTACAGACCCTTGGGTGGGTCATTCTGCTTTGCTGGGCCTGCTCCAGGCTGGGCCTGGGCACAGGGTGGAGGTGGGCAGGGGAACAAAGCCTTGCGGTAGGAAAGAACTTAGTGCTCATGATAAAGACCAACACTCTGGACTTGAGTGCATTTTCATTTTCCATTTTCTCATTGTGAGATCGCCCACAATATGCCTCTTGGGAAGACATTATTGGCCCTTTGTTATAGATGAGGTAGGGGACCCTTGACAAGTCCCAGGGTCACAGTCTGGGGCCTGACCATCCCTGCAGCTACCCACCCATCTTCCTTAAATCGCCACTTCCATCTGTGGGGGTAGGGTGGGTGATGAATCGTGCCTCCCCTTGCCCAGCTCCTGACCTGGTGAAGCTTGAGCAAAGGGTGAGCTCAAGGTAGGTAGCATGGAGTGGCCTGGGCCTCAGAGTACAGGTCCCAGCCTAGGTCGGTGCCCATAGGCCTATGATGCTGCCAGGCTGCTGGATATCCTCAAGCCTCTCCCACCTCAACAGAAGGGCCTGGGGCTAGAGTTCAGGAAATTTGGGGGCTAGGGCCAGCTCAGCCATTGACCTTGGTCAACTCACTTTTCTTTTCTGAGCCTTGGTTTTCCTGTTAGATAAGGATATTGACTCCTACCATCTTGGCCGGGGGACTGTGAGGAGCAGATGGCAAGTGCTGGTGAACTGCAAGGCTGCTGGTGTTCTGGCTGGCCTGGTCCCCCTGCTCAGGCACTGATCCAGAACTCACCCCCGCTAGTGCCAAGGGCCTCTGAGCAATCCCTCCCCCAGCCACAATCCCCCACAAAACCTCCTTCTGGTCAGTCTGTAATAAAGGAAAGAAGGAAGGCCCTGGAACCAGAAGGCTCTAACGCTCATTGGCTGTGGCAAGATGGTTGCCCTTAGACTTCCCGTTGTGGCTCAGGAGTTAAGGAACCCAGCTGGAATCCGTGAGGTTGAAGGTTCAATCCCTGGCCTTGCTCAGTGGGTTAAGGATCCGGCGTTGCCGTGAGCTGTGGTGTAGGTTGCAGATGTGGCTCGGATCCCGCATTGCTGTGGCTCTGACGTAGACCAGTGGTTACAACTCCAGCTAGACCCGTATCCTGGGAAACTCCATATGCTGTGGGTGTGGCCTTAAAAAAGACAAAAAAAAAAAAACACAAAAAAACATAATGGTTGCCTTTACTCAGCATTTGTAAAGTGGGTAATGCTTGTTCTGTGGTTAGACAGTTGTGGAGACACTGCAACAAAGTGTCTACTTTGGGGAGCACCACGGAGGCGCTGTCATTGTGGTGGCCCCGAACTGAGCCATGGAGCCCCACAGACCTGGGTGTCGGTCACTGATCTTCCACTCACTGCTGGGGGATTGAGTCTCGGGGCCTCAGTTTTCTCATCCATGAAGCTGGGATGGTGAAGAGGATGTAGGACTAGCTGGGAGGGCCTGGGACAATAACTGGAAGCCACTGAGGCTGACTATTCGGTTCCAGAGCAGCACCAGCACTTTGGGCCTTGAGTGTGACAGGTGTCTGGGCCCTGCCTCTCTCTCCAGCTGCAGCCAGGATGGCTTGTTCTGGAAGACAGAGTATTGTCTACTCCCTCAGACCAGTACGCATGTCCCCTCCCAGCCCAGACAGGGACACTAGAGTGGGCCTTACCTGGCGGCCCCAGAGCTTGCGGAAGATCTGGAAATAGGCCATGGCCATGAGGCCCAGCGGGGCCAGGTATGTGACAACGAAGAAGCAACTGTGGTAGATCTTGGGATACAGGTCGTCTGTAGGGGCCAAGAGAGACAAGGGTTGGGTCCAGTGTGGGAGCCCCCAGCCTGCCCTGCCTCGCAATGCCACCCTGCCCGGATTAGGGCCAATGCAAGCAGCTGAGCCCTATTCAGGCACCATGGCAGAGAAACCCTAGCATTGCCCAGCTCAGGGGTGTGTGTCCATCCTGGAGGGGACCCTGGCAGGTGTCTACACTGGAGAGGTCCCCACCCTGAAGACACCCCTGACAGATACCTGCTCTAGGGTATCTCCCGCCCTGGGAGGGCCCACCCCCAAAGTGTCCTGATAGATGTCTGCCCTGGGGGTTTGTGCCCACTTCAGGGACGCCGCCATTACCTGCCCAGCGTTCATCGCAGACCGAGAAGAGCCGTGTGCGGTTGGCTAGTTCAGGCAGCACGCTGCTGCATTCCATGACGGCAGCCTGGGGCACCATGACAGCCAGTGACACTGCCCAGATGCCCAGGATGGAGCCCCGGGCACGCCGGGCAGTGCTCTTGAACAGCAGAGGGTGGCAGATGGCATACCAGCGGTCCAGGGCGATGAAGCTGAGAGTCAGCACTGCCACGGACACAGACACGGCCTGCTCAGTGGGGACACAAGGTCAGTCCTTTAGGGGGCCACCCAGAGACGTGGGGTGAGTGATGGGGCACACGGCCCAGAAACACCAGGCAACCAGGGGCAGAGCAAATCCTGACTCCACCACTTACCGGCTGTGTCGGTTTGGGCAGATCATGTACCCTCTCTGAGCCTCATCTGTAGCGTGAGAATAGATCATCTACCTGATAGGATTCTTGTGAGAATAACTGAAATTAGGGATGGAGAGTGTCCCGCTCCAGACCTGGCACATAGTTGGTGCTCCCCTGCTGTGAATAACTGACACTTTTGGAAATAACTATATACCAGACACTGTTCTCATTAGCCTCACGACAACCCCATGAGGTGGGGACTCTTGCCCCCCCCCGGTACAGGGGAGGAAGCTGAGGCACAGGAGGGTTAAATAACTTGCCTAAAGTGAGTCCTCACCGGCCTGGCTTTATTCTCAGAGTTCATCGGTTGACTAGAAAACCTCAGCAGAAGGGGAAACCCAAGAGGCATTTCCCTCTGCCCTTCCTGGGACCCCGTCCCTTCCCCAGGCTATCAGGGAAGGGGCCTCATTCCGGGAAGCCTGAGGTGCAGGTGGGCATTGGCTCCAGGAGTGCCCCCTGCCCTCTGGGGCACAGGGAGAGGGTTGAGGGATGCGACCCCGGCCTCTGCCAGCCCTCCTTTCACCCCACCAACTCCATCGGACATCCTGATGCCCACCATGGCGGGGGTAGGGGGAGGCCCTGGCCGGAGGTGGCGGGGGTGGGGGAGGTGACTCTTTCCAGCAAGCCCCCTCAAGTCTGCCCCACCTCCCCAGGATGGAGGAGCAGGCCCAGGACTCTGGCCCGGCGGGCTTGAGCCTCTCTCCTGCACTGGGTGCCCTTGGACCTGGAAGTGCCTGTCCATGTGTCCGCACATGGACAGAGGGGACCGCTGTATGAGGATGTGGGGTTTGTGTCTGTGTCCTGGAGCATCAGGCCTGGTGGAAGCCCTTGCTGACAATAGAGCGTGACACTGCCGAGGTACTGAGCAGTGTCCTGTCCGAGAGGCAAGTCAGAGGGTCACTGAGACCTACTCAAGGCCGTGGTTTCTGTACTTGGTGTGACATGGTGATCATGACGGGCACCCAGGCCGAGCTCACCTGTAGATAGGGGATGACCTTGCAGAGGGCGTGGCCGAAGAGCCAGGATTCCGTGATGTCTACCAATAGGCTGGCGGGCAGGCAGATGGCTGTCACCAGCACATCCGCTAGGGACAGGTTGACGATGAAGTAGTTGGTGACCGTCCTCATGTGGTGGTTCCGCCACACGGCTAGGCAGACTGCGGGGTGGGGCCAGGAGGAGATGAGGCCGGAGGCAGAGTCACACTCAGTCTAGCTGGGTCTCATCAGAGAGACGCTTACCCCACACTATGGAGCAGGGACTGGGGGGAGGGGGAGAGAAGCAAGGCCCGCAATTCCTCCGCATCCCCAGGGGAAGCCCACAGCACCTCAGGGACCTAGAGACCTACCCAGCGTGTTGCCCACCAGGGCCACGAGGAACACAGCCACGTAGGCTGCGATGAGGACCCACTCATACTGCTTCGGGTACAGATAATCGCGCCATAGGTAGCTGAGAAACTCATCTTCGTAGTCTGGAGGCACTGGGGATGTATCCCCGATACCAGTGGGGACCCCCACCTGGGGCCCTGGGGTGGCCGAGGGCTCCATGAGCTCAGGAGCTGCTGCTGCTGCTGGGCATCCTGGGCACTCCCAAGGCAGGGGAGCTCCCGGGCCAGGCCTCAGCCCACTTGCCTCAAGGGGCCCCGAGTCTTGCACTCAGGCCTTTGGGGTCCCAGCCCCAAAACTTCTGAAGGAAGGAAGAAAGGGAACATTAGGGAGGGTGTCAGGCAATTTTCAGATAAGCTCCTTCTTAATTCTCACAGCCATGTGGGTTATGGTGAGCCTAAAATCGATGGAGAAAAACTGAGTATCATACCAGTTGTGTAACTTAGCTTGCCCCTCCCAGACTCAGTTTTCCCATCTGTCTCACCGAGTAATAACTGAACCTGCCTCACATGGTTGCAGTGAGGAGTAACGAGCTCTAATGAATGCCTAGTACTTCACCTAGAAACTGGCACCAGAAGCCAGCTGCCCCGGCCATTGCCCATTGCCGGTTACCAACATTAAGAGCCCTGCTGTGCAGAGTTAGAGGTTCAGAGAGGTTGAGCCCCTTGCTCAAGGTCACAAAGCTACTGTTCCAGGGCAGTCCACCAAACACCACGGACTAGGGAGGAAGCCACCGGATTGCAAATGTTCTCTCTCGAGTCAGTTCACAGGCCTGAAAAATGGTACGCTTTTAGAGACCCAGGCCCTGCCTGCAAGACCTGCTGGATCCTCGCCGGTGGAGACATACACACACACACACACACACACACACACACACACACACACACACACACACACACACACACAAGTGGAGGTGCAAGGAGGAACTGACAACCCTTCTGAACGCGAGGGGAGGGCCCCAGTCCAACAGCTGGGGGAGTCAGTCCCCTACCTACGCTAGTCCCCATTTGAATCGCGCGGCCGCGATGAGCCCTGGCGGCCGCCAGGGGTCGCTGGGCCGGCGCGCAGGCCTCCCTCTCCATTCATAAATCCGGCCTCGCACCCCACCCCGCCCCTCCTCGCTTGCTCAGACCCCTCCTTCCCGCCCCTGGGCTGGGACGACCCCGGAAGCGTGTAGGAGGGTTACGGATCCCTGGAGACCCCTGGGGGAAGAAGAGGGGGCTCTATGCCTCCACCCGGCGCCAGTGGGACCCGCTTGCTCAGCAGGACCTCCCTGCACCTCGGGGACTATGGGGGCTGCAGAGGAGAAAGCGAGGGCGCGAAGGGTTCTTAGGCGTCTGTCGCTAGCAGGACAGAGCCTGCTGATGACCCAGCCTCCCAGCACCAGGTTATCTCCGGAGACTCTTGACTCCCACCAAGGGTCCTCTGGAACCCCCCCACCCCAGGCCCAGGGTCCCCCAAGCCCCGCACCTGTTGGCTCCGGGACCCCGGCGTCCTCGGCTGCTGGGCCCCCGACCTTACACCGTGACTTCACCTCCCCGCCCCGAAGGGGGGTCTCTGGGGTCGGGGTGGGGGGAGGGGGCCGGGGCAGCCCACTCCCAAGGGTGGGCTGCCTGGGCTCGCTCGGCTGGGAGCGAGAGCCGGCTCCAACGCGGGCTGTGGCTTGGCGCGGGCACCGCCAGGCTGCGCGCCGCGGTGGGGTGGGGGGGTGGCGGCGAGGCAGGAGGGGCAGGGTTGGGAGGGAGCCCCCAGCGGGTCTGGGCTGCAGGTCTCCCAGTCCCGACACCCTCCGGAGGGCGGAGCGAGATGAGCGTTCCTCCTAGCCCCCGACCTCACGCGTCCATCTCACCTCCATTCATGTGTCCATCCGTTCATTCATCCGATTCTCATTCATTCAACATTTATGCCTCCGACTGCTCTGCGTTCAGAGCACACCTACTGTGTGCCCCTGCGGGCTCCAGGCAGCTTCGGAGAGCCACAGTGCAGAGGTGGATCCCAGCTCCACCTCTCCGCGCTGCCTCACCTAGCTGACGAGGATGATGGCACAGGTGGGTCACCGGGGTAAGAGAACATCGTCCGCACCGCCTCCAGCCAGGCTCCGGCTGTTGTTGGAGCAGCTAGATCCTAGCGATGCCAGAAGGCCCTCGCCCATCTCGCAGCCATCCGCTCCCCAGTCCTTTCTGTTCATAGCTACTTTCCTCCCTCCCGAGGCAGGGACAGTAGGTGGGGGTAGGAAGGGGGTGCCAGAGGGCTGATGAATTCAACAAACATTTTCTAAGCAATGAGCTCGAATACTACAGCTGCCATTGGTATAGTCCCTGCCATGCATGATCTCATTTAATCTTCACATCAACCAGTGAGGCAGTTGTTACCATCTCCATTTCACAGGTGATGATGACCCCCAGACTCACATCTTTCAGTGACTTGCCCAAGGTCACACAGCAGAGGCCAAGCTAAGATTCAAATCTGTACACTTCTCCAGGTCTACCCTCCTCCTTCACCAGACAGAGGCATCCAGACTAGCTGGAGGCAGGCAGGCTCACCGCCAGGCAAGTCCCTATAATGTGAGGAGAGCTGCCAGAGGGCCCAGGGGGTGTGGGGCAGGGAAGGAAAGGTTGACTCAGCCAGGGCATCAGGACAGGCTTCCTAGAACAGGAGCACAGACACCTAGAGAATGAGAAGGAAGCCTTGCAGAGGGATTCAAGGCAGAGGAAATGACAGGGGCAAAGCTGTGAGGCTGGGCCTTCCCGGAGTCAGAGGCGGATGATGGGTCACCTTCTGGGCTTCAAGCCATCACCCTGGCCATCCTCTGTCTCAGAATGGGAACTTCCTAATCCAACAAATTCACCCTCTTCTCTCACTCTCGGAGATCCACACCCCTTCCCTTCTGGGAGGTGATTCCTGAGATGTAACTTTCATCTTCCCTGTTGCAGACAAAGCCCTTCTTTTCAAAGGAGCTGAGGTTGCTCCATTAGGCATAGAGTATATGGGAAGGAAGCTGGGGAAGCACAGGGGATGGGTCAGTGACCTCCTTCACCTGTCTAGAGCAGGAGGAGGGACTGAAACTGACCCTAGGGCAGAACTCTGTCCCTGGGTGGCATCCACACAGTGGGTGATGGGTCAGAGCATCCGTGTGGTGCCAACGCTCTGACCTACATCTGTGTGGTACCAACGCTCTGTCCTGCCTCCTCAGGTGCTGGCAAAGGTAGGGGAATGGATGAGTGGACGTGTTTGTGTGTGTGTTTGTGTCTCTGAGTGTGTTTGTGGATAAGGGACAAGCTCTGGGTTGATGACCAGGGGTTCACACTGGATGCGATGTGTCTGTATGGTGTATGGGTCTTGATTTGGCTCTATGGGTACTAGTGTTTATGTCTATGAGGCTGGCAAATGTAGGGGAATGGATGAACGGACGTGTGTGTGTGTGTGTGTGTGTGTTGGAGGGTGTCTTTATCTGTGTGTCTGAATGTGCGATTGTGGCTTTGACTAGCATCGGCCTCCCAGCGCGTTCCCCAGTGAGTGTGGGAATGTGAGTGTGGTGTGCCTTTGTGTCCATGGCTCTGGAGTGTGCGTACATGGAACTTGGTACGTCTGCCCCCACAGCAATGAGTCATCTCGTCCCCCATATGAACCCCTGTCCTTTTAGAGCTATGACTGTTTGCTAAGTAGGGGCTAGGGAGGGGGCTGCAGCACGTGTGGGGATGAGAGGCAGATCGTGCAGGGACAGTCATATGACAGCTGCAGCAAACAAGGTACAGCCAGTGATGGGGAAGGTACAGACCCCTCTGTGCCTGTGTGGGAGGTGGGCACCAGCTGAGCCCTCCACAGCCCAGGCTTAGAATCTAGCCCAGAGCTTAAAATGCTGTGATTCAGGGCCTGCCAGACACCCTGGATTGGAGTGAGCAAGGGGCTCAACATGTCCCTCCAAATCATTATAACAGGGTGCATGTGTCTGTGTGGGGGAGGAATCAGGCTGAGACTCCACCCCCACATCCACAGTATCCAGTTTCACGCAGCCAGTCCCATCTCCCCTTAAGAGGGATCCCAGGGATTTCCTATTGTGGCTCAGCGGGTTAACACAAGTATCCATGAGGATGCTGGTTCTATCCCTGGCCTTATTCAGGGGTTAAGGATCCAGTGTTGCCGCAAGCCTCAACATAGGTCACAGGTGGGGCTCAGATCTGGTGTGGCTGTGGCTGTGGCTGTGGCGTAGGCCAGCAGTTGCAGCTCCTATTAGACTCCGAGCCTGGGAAACTCCATATGCCATGGGTGTGGCCGTAAAAAGGAAAAAAAGGGGAGGGGGAAATCCCAAGTGCCAAGTCCTCTGTATCCCTTGGTATCCCAGAGGTGGCTGTTCCCCAGGACAAGGGGTCCTGAGTCTTTCCTTCCACCCTGAAGCAGATCTTTTTTTCTCCCCTATCAGACCCTGACCAGGCAGGAGCGTCTGGGTCCCTGGACCCTCTGGTCCTGAGTCTGAGAAAGCCCTGGGGTCCCGGGGGGCCCGGTGATGCTCCAGGAGACCCACAAGGAGCTGCAGTGCTTTGGTCCTTGGGCTCAATAGCACTGTCCTCTGGGACCTGTGCCCTGCCCGGGGGAGGGACCCACGACCTCATATCCTCCATCTCCAGGCTGGGCGCTCAAGCTGGTGCTTCCTCCTCCCAGGCAGGGCCAGCCTGAAGCCTTTGCTTTGCTTGAGCTGTCAGTCAGCCGTGGCCACATGACCTCTTTCCTGGAACCAGCCAGCCTCAGCCTTGTTGATCTAATCCTGAGCCTCTGAGCCACAGGTCCCTGTCACATCCATCTTCAAGTGTCAGTCCAGGCCCCGGCCCCAGGTGCTACCTCCCCTTCCCTCCCGATTCCAGTGTGACTTACAGTAACCTCCGTCTGGCTAGGACTAGAGTAATGGAAATGTAATTGCGTTTTCAACTTGCTAATGCTGCCACAGGCCCGGGACGGGGATGGGAACACTCTGGGCAGGGCAGAGGTGCTTTTCAGGAGAAAGGAGATCAGAAAACAAGCAGAGGTGTGGGGCGGGGTCAGGGGAAAGCCAGCGGTGACTGGGCTGTGGGCCCCTAAAAGGGGGTTCTCAGGGCTGAGTCCAGCCAGGCCACGGAGGCCGCTGGGGTGTTTTGATACCCCAACAGAATTGGCTTCTGGAAGTTTCTGGCCATGTCCACAGGAGGGACCAAGAGAACTCAGGTCCTTCATCTCCAGGCCACGCACTTGGCTTTGTGCCTCTGCTTCTTGGGTGTGGGGGGAGGCCCTCCTCTAGGGTTTGAGTGGCTATAAGGGATCCGACATCCGCAGGGAGAACCAGGAGCCCGGCCCGAGGGCAGGCATCCCCCTGGCTTCACAAATTAAGGAGAATATTCAAGTCTGAGGCCGGAGCTGAAGGGAAGGGGCTGGAGGCAGCAGTCTTTGGTCTCTTCACTCACTATTTTTTTTTCTTTTCTTTTTAGGGCTGCACCTGCAGCATATGGAAGTTCCTAGGCTAGGGAGCTACAGCTGCCGGCCTACACCGCAGTCATAATAACACAAGATCCGAGCCAGGTCTGTGATCTACACCACAGATCATGGCAACGCCAGATCCTTGACCCACTGAGCAGGGCCAAGGATCGAACCCTCATCCTCCTGGATACTAGTCGAGTTCATTTCTGCTATGCCACAATGGGAACTCCTCACACGATATTTTTTAAATAATTTAATATTTTTAAATGTCATGAGTTCCCATCATGGCTCAGCAGAAACAAATCGGACTAGTATCCACGAGGACGCGGGTTTGATCCCCGGCCTCGCTCAGTGGGTTTAGGATCTGGCGTTGCCGTGAGCTGTGGCGTAGGTCACAGGCGTAGCTCCTGATCCCACGTTACTGTGGCTGTAGTACAGGCCAGCAGCTACACCTCCGATTTGACCCCTAGCCTGGGGCCTTCCATATGCCACGGGTGAGGCCCTAAAAAAAAAGTCAGGACTTTGCCAGACACCCTTATTCTTTCCTGTCATTTGGTATTATTTTTGTTGTGTTTTGTTGGTTTGTTTCTATTTTTTAAAAAACTTTAATTGTGTATATTTGACTTACAACATTGCTTTAGTTTCAAGTGTACAGCAAAGTGCATCAGTTATACATACAAAAAATATCCATTTTTTCCCATACAGGTTATTATGGAATATTGAGATTTCCCAGTACTATACAGTAGGTCCTTGTTAGCTTTTTATTTTATTTCATTTTTGGTTTTGGTTTTTGAGGCTTTTTTATTTATTTTATATATGATAGTATGTGCATGTGAATCGCAACCTCCTAATTTATCCCTCCCCCCACACCTTCCACTTTGGCAACTGTAAGTTTGATTTTACAATCTATGAGCTTGTTTCTGTTGTTTGAGTTTGTTTCTGATTGTTTCTATTGTATAAGTAAGTCTTTCTGTATCATTTTTATTAGATTTCACAGATAAGTGATATCATACGATATTTGTCTTTCTTGGTATGATTTACTTAGCATGATAATCTCTAGGTCCATCCATGTTGCTGCAAATGGCATTATTTCATTCTCTTTTTATGGCTGAGTAATAGCCTATTGTATATATGTACCATATCTTCTTTATCCATTCATCTGTCAATGGACATTTGGGTTGCTTCTATGTCTTGGCTATTGTAAATACTGCTGCAGTGAACATTGGGATGTAATATCATTTTGAATTATGGTTTTCTCCAGGTATATGCCCAGGAGTGGGATTTCTGGATCATAGAGTAGTTCTATATTTAGTTTCTTAAAGGACCCTCCGTACTGTTCTCGATAGTGGTTGTGCAAATTTATATTCCCACCAACAGTGTAGTAAGGTCGCTTGGTATTGCTTTTATTTTGTCATATATTGGTGCTGGAGGCTGCTAAATATCCAAATCCTAAAATACTAAGTAATATTAGCAATAAACAATGATCATAGAAATGTGTGCTGGTGCATTTATATCTTTAAAATTTTTTAATTAAAGTATAGTTGATTTACAATGTTGTGTCAACTCCTGCTATACAGAGGTGCAGTTATTTCAACACAGGAACATACAGGGGAAGGAAAAGAAGGAGAGGCCTGATCTTCCTGAGACAGTGTGTGTGTGTGTGTGTGTGTGTGTGTGTACTGAGGGTGAAGAATGGGTTAGCTATGACTTGGATCACCAGACACTTGAAGAAAATCTTTAATAGGACAGAGAAAAACCGAGATAAAAATGTTCCAGGGGAGTTCCCGTCATGGCACAGTTGTTAACGAATCTGACTAGGAACCATGAGGTTGCGGGTTCGATCCCTGGCCTTGCTCAGTGGGTTAAGGATCCGGCGTTGCCATGAGCTGTGGTGTAGGTCGCAGACGCGGCTCGGATCCTGCGTTGCTGTGGCTACGGCGTAGGCCGGCGGCTACAGCTCTGATTAGACCCCTAGCCTGGGAACCTCCATATGCCACGGGTGCGGCCCTAAAATAACAAAAGACAAAACATTAAAAAAAAAAAAAATGTTCCAGGAGTTCCTGTTGTGGCTCAGTGGGTTAAGAACCAGATGCAGTGTGAGGACGCCGATTTGATACCTGGCCTCACTCAGTGGGTTAAGGGTCAGGCATTGCTGTGAGCCGTGGCGCCAGTCACAGATGCAGCTCAGATCCGGCATTGCTGTGACTGTGGTGTAGGCTGGCAGCTGCAGCTCCGATTCTACCCCTAGCCTTGAAATCCCATATGCCTCAGGTGCGGCCCTGAAAAAAAAATTCCAGAGGCAACTGGGGCGGGGTCTTGAAGGATGAATAGGAGTTCACAGGTGGGTTTTGAATGAGACATGCTGGGCAGGAGTGGGAGAGGAAAAGGGGACAGGATTCCAGGCAGAGAGGACAGCATGAGGGGTGGCATGGCCAAAGGTCTGTTCTGGGGTCACAGTAAATGTTTGTTTGGCCTGAGGGTGCTTCCATGTAGAGAAGCAATGAGAAATAGAAAGATGCCTCTCCATTCCAGAGGCAGTGGCATCTCTGGTGCGTGTATAAGTGAGGGTATGATGTGGACAGATTGGCAGCCATACCTTCCAACTGAAACACATTTAGATGAATAAAAGGCACATTTTCCTTGTAAAAGATTCCAACCACTCAGAATAAAAAAGTAAAATCATTATTTTTAATTATGTAGAGTAGCTATGGATTCCTGTGTTAGAATATAACTCTTGCAGCAAAGAGCCCCCTCATGACAGTGACTTAGAAAGATGGAAGTTTATTTTTCCTGCAGGCCATCCAGGGCTGGTAGGGCAGCTCCACAATCATCAGGAAGCCCAAATTCTGCCAGGATAGAAGAGTATCACAGTTTTGAGCATAGGTTCTGGTGCCAGATTGTCCAGGTTTAAATGATGGGTCTGACACTTATGAGCTGTGTGACCCTAGGCAGATTATTTAACTTCTCTGTTCTTGGATTTCATCATTTGTTAAATTGGGATAATATAGTAACAGCCTTAGGTAGGGAGAATAATGCTCCCCCAAAGAAGTCTGCAGCTTAATCCCCAGGAACTGTGAATCTTTCCTTGTATAGCAGAAAAAGGACTTGGCAGAAATGATTATGTTAAAAATCTTGAGGTGGTGATATGATCCTGGGTGGCCCTGGTTGGCCCAGTGTAATCACAAGGGTCCTTATAAGACGGAGGCAGAAAATCAAAGTAGAAATAGAAGATGCAATAATGGAACAAGAATCTGTAGTGATATGATGAAAGGGTCATGGGCCAAAGAATTGCAGGTGGCCGCTGGCTCCTGAAAAAGGCAAGGAAATGGATTCCCCCCTGAGTCTCCAGAACGAAGCAGCCCAGCCAACACATTGTTTTCAAGGCTTCTGACCTCCAAAACCGTAAGAGAGTATATTTGTTTTGTTTAAAACCATTGCTGTAATTTTTTACAGCAGCAACAGAAAACACACAACCTCATTAGGTTAAATGAGTTAATACACACACAGCACTTACAAAATTGCCTGATGCATAGTTTACAGTAAGTGTTAACTGATTTTTTTTTTTGCTTTTTAAGGCTGCACCTGAGGCATATGGAAGATCGCAGGCTAGGGGTTGAATCGGAGCTATAGCTACAGCCTGTGGCATACATCAGCAACACCAGATCCGAGCCATGTCTGCAACCTACACCACAGCTCACAGCAACACTGAGCCCCTGACCCACTGAGTGAGGCCAGGAATCGAACCCACATCCTAATGGATACTAGTTCTGTTAGCTAACCACTGAACCACAAAGGGAAATCCTGCTAGTATTTTTAATGGCAAAAACTCTTGGCCTCATATGTGATAATGGTTGTACAACTATAAATATAATAAAATCCATTGAATTATTCAAAATAAAGACATCAGTCTGCAAAAAAACTACACATAATTCTATTTTGAAAATATTTTTGCCTGTAGATGTTCCTCTTCAGTCACTTCAAATTTGGCATTTTCTCCTTGAATAAATAACGACTAAGCAGTACTGGTAACATCTGTCAACTTATCCAGAGCCAAGGAAAGTACTTGAAATCATCTGCCTTGCTTTTTTTGTTGCTGTGTTATTTTTTTCGTCTTTTTTTCTTTTCTTTTAGGGCTGCACCCGTGGCATATGGAAGTTCCTAGGCTAGGGGTCGAATTGGAGCTGCAGCTGCCGGCCTATGCCACAGCGACGTGGGATCTGAGCCTTGTCTGCGACCTACACCACAGCTCTCGGCAATGCCGGATCCTTAACCCTCTGAGAGAGGACAGGGATGGAGCTCATGTCCTCATGGATACTAATCAGGTTCGTTATCGCTGAGCCACAACGGGAACTCTCATCTGCCTTATTTTTAATTGACAACTGATGTTGCTCCATGTCAGATTTCGTTGGAAAACCAGAGTTCCACAATAAAAGCTTAAGATCTAAAAGACAAACAAAAAAAGACCAAACCAAACTCTTGGTCTGGGTGAGAGATGACCAGCCCTGTCTATATTCCAGCTAGTGAGAGGCTCATCACTTCTATTACATCCGGTGGCCTGAATTTGGTCACCTGGTCACACGAGGCTACAAGGGAAGCTAAGGGATATAATTTTTCTCTGAGTGGCCATGTGCCCGGCTGAAATGCATGGGTTCTGGGACTAAAGGAAGGTGGCTATTGATGGACTAACAGTATCCTACTATGAAAGGTGAGAAGTTTAGGAGTTCCCATCACAGCTCAGCAGTAATGAACCCAACTAGTATGCATAAGGATGTGGGTTCGATCCCTGACCTCGCTCAGTGGGTTAAGGATCCGGTGTTGCTGTGAGCTGTGGTATAGGCTACAGATGTGGCTCAGATCCAGTGTTGCTGTGAGCTGTGATATAGGCTGCAGATGTGGCTCAGATCCAGTGTTGCTGTGGTTCTGGCATTGGCAGGCAGCTGTAGCTCTAATTCAACCCCTAGCCTGGGAACTTCCATATGCCTTGGGGGCAGCCCTAAAAAGACAGACAGACAGACAGACAGAAAGAAAGGAAGAAAGGTGAGAAGTTTAGCAAAGTACGTCTTCCCCAGAGTTTGGCTAGATAAACATGTTCCATCTCCTCTTTCTTGTCCCTAATTTTATGCAATATCTCGTGACTCCAGGCTGTGTAAGATGAGACATCCTTTCTCACTCTTGGCCACCGTCTTCTTGCTAAGCCATTACATTTGCATCTGGTTCTGTACCCATAATTAAAATGCTTTGGTGTTGTGTGTTGTCTCTCTCTGAATTTCAAATTTGAAAAATCAGAGTTCCTGTCGTGGCTCAGTGGAAACGAATCCTCCTATATCCATGAGGTTGCAGGTTATATCCCTGGCTTTGCTCAGTGGGTCAGGGATACGGCGTTGCTGTGAGCTGCGGAGAAAGTCATAGATGTGACTTAGATCCCGCGTTGCTCTGGCTGTGGTGCAGGCAGGCAGCTGTAGCTCCGATTCGACCCCTAGCCTGGGAACTTCCATATGCCGCAGATGCGGCCCTAAAAAGCAAAAGAGCAAAAAAAATTTTTTTCTTGAAAAATCAATAAAGTAATTTAAAAAATACTCATGGTTCTATGGGTTAAGGATCTGGCATTGTCACTGCTGTGGCTTGGGTTACAGGTGTGGCATAGGTTCAATCCTTGGCCTGGGAATTTTTGTATGCCTCGGATGCAGCTCCCCACCCCCCCCAAAAAAAAACATATATATATATATATATAGACATTATTCTCTGCAGAGCTAACTAGTGTCCTGAGACCCATAGGGAAGGAGCCATAATTTATGGTTTAAAAGCTGCTTGAAGGCGAAATGCTCCAAGTTCAAACGTATTTTCCTACAATCCTTCAGATACTCAAAATCATGTTATATTTTAATTCGCTTCATATTTGGGCCATGACTTTCTTGCATAACTTTTTGTTCTCCTAGAGTTTTTAATTACTTTTCTCTTCTTGAGAAAAGAAACATATGCCTTTTAAATCAGGTCATTAAAAATCTTCCAGCTTCTTAATTACATTATTTGTTGAATGAAGCCCATTTTCTTCTTAAAGGCGTTCTTCTCCAAACCCTCTGACTCCCTGTTCTAATTTTGACCGATGGCTTTATGAACCTCTGGTATTTCCATTCATTGCATTTCTGGGTTAGTTCCACTCTTTGGTGAATGTGTTCTCTCTCTTTCTTGGGTCCCTGTATTGCTGGAATACATCTTCAAATAATATTTTGAAAATGGGTGCATGGGTGAAAAGCTTTCTGAATCTTTACGTGTCCTCAATGTGTGCTTATGCTTTACTGAATGAGGGGTCAACCATCAGGCTTCACTTTAGGGCACATGGAAGGTGGAGCAGATAGACAGACACCCGGCCTCACTCTGGGCCAAATAAGGAAGGATTTACTCTAGACTCCAATACTCTGATTAGGAGTATTGGTCCTTTTGAGAAAGGTCATTCAATTTTTAAATTTTTTAAATATTTTTTTAATCTTTTTTTTTTTTTTTTTTTTTTTTTTTTTTTTTTTTTTTTTTTTTGCATTTTAGGGCTGCACCTGCAACATATGGAATTTCCCAGGCTAGGGGTGGAATCAGAGCTGCAGCTGCCTGCCTACACTACAGCCACAGTAACGCGGGATCCCAGCCGCATCTGCGACCTACAACACAGCTCAGAGCAATGCCGGATCCTTACCCACTGAGCGAGGCCAGGGATCAAACCTGCATCCTCATGGAGAGTAGTTGGGTTCATTTCCACTGTGCCACAACAGGAACTCCCAAAAGGTCATTCAATTTTTAGGAAGCACTCCTCTCTCATTTTTTTCTTCTTTTAAAAAGTTGAGTATAGTTAATGTACAGTATTATAAGTTATAGGTGTACAATATAAGGATTCACAATATTTAAAAGGTATGCTCCACTTATAGTTAGTTGACTATATTCCTTGTGTTGTACAGTGTATCCTTCCAAATTATTTATTTTATACATAATAGTTTGGACCTTTTAATCCCCTACCCATATCTCGCCCCTCTCCCCCTTCCCACCTGTAACCACTAGTTAGTTCTTTATACTTGTGAGTCTGTTTCCTTTTTGTTGTATTCACTAGTTTGTTTTGTTTTTTAGATACCACATATAAGTGATAAAATGTGGCATTTGTTGTTCTCTGATTTATTTCACTGAGTATAATACTAAGTCCATCCAAGTTGTTGCAAATGGCAAAATTTCATTATTTTTAATGGCTGAATAGTATTCCATTGTATATATTTAGGGTATCTTTATCCATTCACCTGTTGATGGACATTTAAGTTGTTTCCATATTTTGGCAGTTGTAAATAATGCTGCTATGAGCATTGGGGGTGTGAGTATCCTTTCGAATCAGTGGTTTTGTTTTTTTCCGATATTTATCCAGGAGTGGAATTGCTGGGTCATATGGTAGTTTTAGTTTCAGTTTTTTGAGAAACCACCATATCGTTTTCCACAGTGGCTGCACCATTTTACGTTCTCACTAACAGTGTACGAGGGTTCTGTTTTCTCCACATCCTTACCAGCATTTGTTATTTGCAGTCTCTTTGGTAATCACCATTTGAACAGGTGTGATATGATACCTCACTGTGATTTCAATTTGCATTTCTCTGATGATTAACAATGTTGAGCATCTTTTCATGTGCCTGTTAGCCATCTGTATGCCTTCTTTCTCTCTCATTTTTTAATCTGTTCCTCTTTCTGTGTTTTCCTGGTGTGTGTGTGCACGCACGAGGGGGAGTTGGTGGCTGACGTTGGCTTCTTATTTAAAACAGATCTTTACAGGAGTTCCTGTTGTGGCACAGTGGAAAGGAATCTGACTAGGAACCATGAGGTGACGGGTTCGATCCCTGGCCTCTCTCAGTGGGTTAAGGATCAGCGTTGCTGTGAGCTGTGGTGTAGGTCACAGACATGGGCTCGGATCTGACGTTGTTATGGCTGTGGCTGTGGCGGCAGCTGCAGCTCTGATTGGACCCCTAGCCTGGGAATCTCCATATGCCGCGGGTGCAGCCCTAAAAAGCAAAAAATAGAAATAGAAGTAAAAAAAAATAAATAAAACAGGCCTTTACAATTTTCCAAACTTTGATTATTTGCATACCACTATCTCATTTTTTGCCGTATCTTCTTACTACTTGTATTATTATTTACTTACGGTATTATTTTTCTTTAAATTGACAATCCTAGCCCTACACTACGCCTGTAAAATTTCAAGTTTGATGTTATAGTTATGTCTCATTGTTTGTAATTATATAGTTACACATAAGTCTTAACAGAGGTTTATTTATTTACTACTAAATATCCACAGCAATGATGCATGTACCATTCTTTGGGAAATATTTCTTGTAATTACTTATCATATTGATTACCCTCTAATCAATAGCCTGAGCTTTCTCTGTGTATTTGCCAGTTTGGGCCTCAAACTGGATCTCCTTTAAATGGTCCCTCTCCTCTTTGGCCTGATTATGACATGCTGGGAAATAAAGGAAAAGAGTAATTAGGGGAGGCAAAATATCAGCTTTATTGTGGATGGTGTAAAGTGGGAGGCCTTTGCTTGGAGTATGAGTTGAGAGATCTGCTAACTAAACCTCCATTTCCGCCATCACTGCCTGGTGTAGTAGATATTTTGATCCTCATTTCACATGCATTGGGCCCACAGCTCAGTCCTTCCTCTCCCATTCACTCTTTTTAAAAAAATTATTTTATTGAAGTATAGCCGATTTACAGCATTGTATTAATTTCTGCCATAGAGGACAGTAATTCATATATAGATCTATATAGATCTATATATACACACACATTCTTTCTCACATTCTCATTCTTTTTTACGGGAAAAGGAGATTGAATATAGTTCCCTGTGCCATAGAATATGACCTTGTTGTTTACCAGTTCTATATATAATTGTTTGCATCTGTTAATCCCAAACTCTCAATCCTTCCCCCCTGCTTCAGCAACCACAAGTTTTCTGTCTGTGAGTCTGTTACTGTTTTGTAGATAAGGACATTTGTGTCATATTTTAGATTCTACATATAGAAAATATCATATGGTATTTGTTTTTCTTTTTTCTTTTTGATAGGCAAGAAGTAGATTTACTAAGATAGGATGCTTGGGAGTTCCTGTTGTGGCACAGTGATTAACGAATCTGACCAGGAACCATGAGGTTGTGTGTTTGATCCCTGGCCTTGCTCAGTGGATTAACGATCCAGCATGGCCGTGAGCTGTGGTGTAGGCTGCAGACGCGGCTCGGATCCGGTGTTGCTGTGGCTGTGGCGTAGGCCAGTAGCTGTAGCTCCGATTCGACCCCTAGCCTGGAAACCTCCATATGCCGTGGGTGCGGCCCTAAAAAGCGAAAAAAAAAAAAAAGGATGCTTGTGAGAGATGCAAGCAGGCAGGAAAGGAGGCTCTGATATTTGTTTTCCTCTTTCTGACTTAGTATGATAGTCTCTAGGTCCATCCATGTTGTTGCAAATGGCATTATCTCATTCTTTTTATGGCTGAGTAATATTCCATTGTGTATATGTAACACGTCTTCTTTATCCATTCATCTGTCAATGGACATTTGGGTTGTTTCCATGTCTTGGCAATTGTAAATAGTGCTGCTGCTGCTATGAACGTTGGGGTCCATGTATTTTTTGAATTATAGTTTTGTCTGGATATATGCCCAGGAGTGGTGCTGGATCATACGGCAACTCTATTTTTAATTTTTTGAGGAACCTCCATAGTGGCTGCACCAATTTACATTCCCATCAAAAATGTAGGAGAATTTCTCTCACTTATTATTAGTGGCCTGTGGTTATGACAGTCAAATACCTTGGCATAAGGTACATATTCAGGGAACAGACACTTCAAAAAAAAAAAAAGATGCAGGGGGGTGGGAGGGATGGACTGGGGGTTTGGCGTTGGCATGTGAACACTGTGGTATATAGAACGACTGGCCAACAGGGGGCCCGCTGTATACAGCAGAGAACTCTACCCAGCATTCTGTGATAATCAATGTGGGGAAAGAATCAGAGACAATGGATATGTGTGTATGTGTGCCTGGGTCACTTTGTTGTACAGCAGGAATTAACACAACATTGTAAATAACTATACTTCAATAAAACTTAAAAAAATAAATAAAAATTTTAAAAAAGGGAAAACAACCCATAACATTTTATGTGGCTAATAGAACCTTGGTACTCAACCCAGGCAAGGACAGTTTGAGACAGGAAGGTCTTAGGTCAATCTCAGTTACGGATATAGATGCAAAAACCCTAAATACAATATTATCAAACTAAATACAATATATTTTAAAATATATTGACCCCTAGCTTGGGAACCTTCATATGCCGTGAGTGTGGCCCTAAAAAGCAAAAATAAATGAATAAATAAATAAAATATATAGGAGTTCCTTCGTGGCTCAGTGGATTAAGGATCTGGTGTTGTCACTGCTGTGGCTCTGCTTACAGCTGTGACGGGGGTTTGATAACTGGCTTGGGAACTTTTGTATGCTGTGGGTGCAGCCCCCCAAAAAAAAGCCATAATGACTGAGTTGGATTTATTCCAGGAATGCAAGACTATTTCAACATTTGAGAATGGTCATTTCAAGTAGCAGCATGAGCAGATTAAAAGATTCAAAAATCCTATGATCTCATAAAACAGATAACATTTGATAAAATTAAGCAATTTAGTAAAATTCTTGGCAAAACTGGAATAGGAGGAAACTTCCTTAATTTGATATGGAGTAAAACCCGTAAACATACCACTGTTTGTTCTAAAACCTACAGTAAACATACCACTTAATGTTAAAACTTAAAAAGCATTCCCTTTAAAGTCAGAAGCCTAAAAAAGATGTTCCTGTCCCTCTTTCTGTTCAAAGCTGTAATGGATTTTGTAGCTTGTACAATAAGAAAAAGAAAGGAGCTCCCATCATAGCTCAGCGGTTAGCAAAGCTGACTAGGATCCATGAGGACATAGGTTCGTTCCCTGGCCTAGCTCAGCAGGTTAAGGATCTGCTGTTGCCCTGAGCTGTGGTATAGGTCACAGATGTGGCTCAGATCTGGTGTTGCTGTGGCTGTGGGGTGGGCTGGCAGCTGTAGTTCTGATTGTACCCCTTTTGTGGGAACTGCCATATGCCATGAGTGCGACCCTAAAAAAAAAAAAAAGGAAAGAAAAAAATGGTGTAAGTCATTGAAAAGGAAAAAACAAAATGGTCATTATATGTTTGTAGGTCATGTGATTTTCCACACAGAAAAATCTAAGAGCTCCTA
Source organism: Catagonus wagneri (assembly GCA_004024745.2). Taxonomy (NCBI): domain Eukaryota; kingdom Metazoa; phylum Chordata; class Mammalia; order Artiodactyla; family Tayassuidae; genus Catagonus; species Catagonus wagneri. The sequence continues at coordinate 7,480,747 of PVHT020000046.1, forward strand.
GAGACAAATCCTCAAAACTACCGAGAGGACTCATGTTGGGAGGCAATTTTCCATGCATCTTATGCCTCCCTAGATGACTTGCAAACAGAGGCATTAACTGCCCTTTTTTTTTTTTTTTTTGACAAGGATGTTTGTATGTCAAGCGTCTTTGGAATATAAAGTGAATGTCTCCTCCAGATCAGAGGGCAGATTTGCTTACTGTCCAGTATAATGAAGATAATGTCTCCCCGTGCAGCAAAGACCAGGCATTTGGGTCCCCTCAGCTCAGGGTTCCTCTGGAACTTGTGCAGTCCCTACGGGACTCGGGGGGCAAGAGGAACTGCTTGCTCAGACATGAAGTAACCAAGTCCTTTGTCTCTGACCCAGGAGTCTCTGTCTTCTGCCAGCATCCATGACACTGTGGTAGCTGAGGGTCTGAGTAGGGCAAAATCCCAGGCCCTTCGCATTCTTGGCAGTTCGGCCATCTCATTTCTAAATACAAGTAACAAACAGAACATGCTATTTTTAAAAGGTACCATTTATAAAATCATATAAAACTTTGAAGCGCCTAGGAATAAATCTAAAAGATGTGCAAAATTTTTATGGAGAAAATTAGAAAACTTGATTGATGGCCATTCAAGAGACATAGATAAATGGAGGGTATAACTTGCTTGTAGAAGGAAAGACCCAGACACTAACACAATATTGTAAATCAACTGAATTTTAATAAAAATTTTTATTTTATTTTATTTTAAAATGTATTTATTTATTTACGTATTGTGTTTTAGAGCTGCACCTGTGGCATATGGAAGTTCCCAGGCTAGGGGTTGAATTGGAGCTGCAGCTGCCAGCCTGCACCACAGCAACACCAGATCTGAGCCACATCTGTGACCTACAACAAAACTCACGTCAATGCCAGATCCTTAGCCCACTGAGCATGGTCAGGGATTGAACCCACATCCTCATAAATACTAGTTGGATTCATTTCTGCTGCACCACAACAGGAACTCCTAATAAAAAATTTTAAAAGGAAAGATAAAAATGAAATGAAATACAAAAGAGCCTAAGGGAAAAAAAATCAAGCCTACTGATTTTGCTATTAATATTATTTCTGATCTTATGTTTTATTTGCTAAATATGACCATTTATGAGAAAAGTGTTTTAAAGTCTAATTAAAAGGGAAAAAGAGGAGTTCCCTGGCGACCTAGTACTCAAGGACTCAGTGTTGTCACCGCTGTGTCTCCAGTTGATGCTGTGACTTGGGTTCGATCCCTGACCTGGGATCTTCTGCATGCTGCAGGCACTGCCAAAAACAAAAACAAACAAACAAACAAAAACCTAAAAGAAAGAAGAAGGAAAAGGAAAAACTTGACTGTAAACATGTCAGTTCTCCTCAAATTAATCTATCAATTTATTTCACAGGGTTAAGAGTTTTTTAAATTAATGTTTTTGGAAACATGTCAAGCTTATCCTAAAGGCATATGAAAGAACAGTCGAGAAGAGCCAAGGCAACTCTGAAGAAAATGAACAAGGTGAAGAGAATGACCCTCCAGATAATAAGACTTATTATACAACTAAAGTAGTTAAGACAAAGAGAGACCGGCAGAAGGATACACAAATAAATAAATGGGGCAGAATTGAGAGCTCAGAGACAGAGCTATGCAGCCTGGAAGTTCAACATATGTCAGGAGGCATTTAAACCAATTCCCTCCAATAATTGGTGGGAAGTTCGGTTTTCCATGTGGGAAAAAGAGAATTGCACCTTATATCACTCTGATTACCAAAGTCAACACAGAGGGATACTAAAGATGAAAAAAAACAAAACAAAACACTTAAACCTTTTCAATGAAACTCTTTCCTAGACATCACGATGTAAAAATTTTTTTTTAAAACAAGCTATAAGAAGCATAAAAATGAGTTCCACTGTGGCACAGTGAATTAAGAATCCAATGCAGCAACTCGGGTTGCTGTGGAGGTGAGGGTTCAATCCTCTGCCCAACACAGTGGGTTAAAGGATCTGATGTTGCTGCAACTGTGGTTCGGATTCAATGCCTGGCCTAGGAACTTCCATATGCCATGGGTGTGGCCATATAAAGAAGAAGAAGAAGGAGAAGGAGAAGAAGAAGAAGCAGAAGCAGAAGCAGAAGAAGCATAAACAATAAAGAAAATACAGATTTCACTATATTCAAATTCCAAAATATTTTATAGCAAAAATATAAACAAAATTAAAACCAAGCCACATGGCTGGGAAAAGATTAGATAGGTAGGTAGGTAGATAGACAGACAGACAGAGACAGCGCACATGACAAAGCATTAGAATCCAGGCTACTTAAGTAACTGCAGATCAATACAAAAATTACACATGATTCAAGAGAAAAACAAATAAAAGGCATAAAGAGGCAAACCATACAGATATATACGAAATGATGTTTAATCTCACTTGAAATTATTGCAATACAATTAAGACAATAATGAGATATAATTTTATACCTCAGATTCTGAGTGCAAAGATTGCAACATTTTCAGTCTGTATATTAGGCACTGGTGAATATGGGGAACAACGGACATTCCTGTTAATGCTAAACAGGGTTTAAATTATAACCACTTTGAAAAAACATTATGGCAAAACCTAGTTAAGTCCAGCATGCGCATACCTTCTAACCTAGCAGTTCACTTCTGGAAGTAGATCCTAACCCTGGACAAGGACAAGAGTGTTCATTACAAAGCTGTGTGTAGCAAAAAAAATTAAAAACAATAGAATAATGTATAAATCAATCATGTTAGAGCTAAAACATAGATAAAGATGAATGCGTTGAGGATACACATATATTTATTGACAGGCCTTCCCCTAAAATTTAGGAGGCCCAGCCCAAGAGTGATCTGGAAGGTCAGGGCCCATGACACTTTTCTTCCCTCTCTGGCTCCATCCTACATGGTGAGGGACCTCCCACATCAGCCTATTGGTCCAAACTCTGTCCTCCAACCCCTTCCCCCGGACACCCCTTAGGACTGGGTGTATATGGCCACATGGTCAATCTCAGGAGAAATCTCTAGGGAAATGATGTTTCTGGTCTTGAAACAGGCTCTGGACCCTTGGGAAAGGGAAATTCGGGATGCTGGGGACCCAGACACGGTTTAGACCAGCAAGGGAAGGGTTCCAGGTGATTCTTGACCCGTTAACCCCTAGAAGAAGACCTGAGTCTAAGGGAGGTGCTGTGTGTCCACGTGGACAACTCTCACGTGTTTCACTGAACCTAAAAGGCGGAGGGGTATGTACCATATGATAACTTTATATGAAGTTTAAAAACAGGCAAAATGAGGAGTTCCTGCTGCGACTAGAGTCTGTGAGGTTGTGGGTTCGATCCCGGGCCTTGCTCAGTGGGTTAAGGATCAGCATTGTTGCAAGTTGCGGTATAGGTCACAAAGGCATCTCAAATCTGGGGTTGCTGTGGCTGTGGTGTAGGGCCGCAGCTGCAGCTCCGATTCAACCCCTAGCTCAGGGAACTTCCATATGCCGCAGGTGAGGCTGTAAAGAAAAAAAAAAAGGCAAAATAATACTCCCAGCTGCTCAAGGATATAAACAGGAGGAAAATTACGAGAACTTGAATGAAAAGGACAACCGTTTCTGGAGATGTGGTGGACTAGGTACTGTGATAGGCTTTCCCACTCCAAAAGAACCAGATGCAGCAAAAAAAAGAAAAAAAAGACAATAACTCTTTATTTTATTACTGGTTTCCCAGGAAGTGAAATCTCTAAGGAGATGAAACAAAACAAAATTGTGAGCTGAACACAGAGCCGAGAGGGATACAGGTGGAGAGAGGGATGTTACATAAAGGTAACTGTTGACTCAAGACCACAGTCAGCGCACAGACTGGGCCAGGAGCAAGTGGGAGGACCTGAGTCTGAGATTCTGGCTTGAACAGGGACCTTGGAACTGTGTTAAAGTGATTTCAGGTCAACGGCTCTCCCTTACTCCCAGATGCAATTATCTCAAAATAAACATTAAAAAAAAATCAGGCATTCCCATTGTGGTGTAGTGGAAACGAATCCAACCAGTATCCATGAGGATGCGGGTTTGATCCCCGGCCTCGCTCAGTGGGCAGGGGATCCAGCGTTGCCAGTGAGCTGTGGTGTAGGTTGGAGCCTTGGCTCGGATCCCGCGTTGCTGTGGCTGCACCGTAGGCCAACAGCTGTAGCTCTCATTCGATCCCTGACCTGGGAACTTCCTTATGATGTGGGTGCAGCCCCTAAAAAAAAAAGTCACCAAGAACAGACCTACATTAAAAAAATTTCTAAGTATGTATTTTAGAAAGAAGAAAAACAACAGAGGAAGACACATCTGAGATGTAAGGAGGATTGTTAAAAGAAAATGGTAAACATATAGATGAATTTAAACAGACATGATACAATGTAATGAGCACGATGGCATATTTGTGGGCTAAAAAACAGGACAGAAAAATGAAACTTGATTGCAAGGTGGAAGCGGAAGGGTATTGGAGTTAGAGAGTTCCAAGTTTCTTGGATTGTTTGGAAAGAGGACTGAGATATTACGTTCAGGCTTTGTTTCGAGTACAATGTAAGATTTAAAAAATAGCCACTCTAAAAATAGGAACTGAGTCGAGGATTCCAAAGGAATAGAGTTAATTTTTAAGCCATTAGGCAGAAAAAGTGGAGGGAGTAGGAAAACAGAAACTCGAGGTGTGGCCGAGAGAGTACAGTAGGAAGAGCCTAGCTCCCCTCCTCCCACGGGCACACCATAAGGACAGCTATTCCCAGAGCAACTATGCATGAAGACAGGACTAGGAGAAAAGATTTTCCACGACCAAAGATATAAAGATGCAGCCACAGGGGTGGACATGCTGCACAGGCAAGATCCACACACCCCGCCCCAATTAGATGACCTACAAACAGGAGGATAAGGAGCAAGAGGTCCAAGCCCCACGTCGGGCTCCCCAGCCCAGCCCAGGGGTCCCACCAGGAACATGAGCTCCCAGAACATCTGACGCTGAAGGCCAGTGGGGCTTGTGAACAGGAAAGCTGGAGGGCTCCACTCTTAAAGGGGGCATGCAAAATCTCACAAGCCTGAGACCTGCACAGAGGCAGGAATTTGATAAGAGCCTGGGTCAGACCCATGGGCTGATCTGTGTTTTTTGTTTTTTTCGTTTTCTCCCTCTTTTTTCTTTTCTTTTTTTTTTTTTCTTTTTAGGGCTGCACCTTCCACATATGGAAGTTCCCAGGCTGGGAGTCAAATCGGGGCTGCAGCTGCCGGCCTATGCCTCAACCACTGCAATGCCGGATCTGAGCCGGATCTGCGACCTACACCGCAGCTAGAGGCAATGCTGGATGCCTTAACCCACTGAGCGAGGCCCACGTCCTCATGGACTGAACCCGCATTCTCATGGGTTCTAGTCAGGTCCGTAACCTGCTGAGTCACAGTGGGAACCCCCCTCGTGCTGACCTTGGAGAGCCTCCCAGGGAGACCGGGGGCAATTGGGACTAACCCTGGGGACATAGCTGCTGGCATTTGGGGGGATCTCTTCTACCACGAGGACACAGGTGCTGACAGGCACCATTTTGGAATCTTCCCTCTAGTTTATTAGCACCAGGACCCAGCCCCACTCATCAGTGGGCCAGCAGCCTCAACACAAGGCAGGGCCTGACAACCAACTGGGACAGGGTCCAACCTCACACCTAACCAGTGTGCCCTCAGTGGTCGGTCCCTCCACAACAGAAGGGACCACGCAGCCCACGTGGGGGCACCCCTATAGCACATAGCTTGTGTGACCAGAAGGGAGTGTGTGGCCAGGCTCCATAGGATACCCTCTACAGAAGGCCATTTCTTCAAGATCAGGAAGTGTAACTGACCTACTTAATACATAGAAATAAAAATAGTCAATTAGGTGAAATGAGGCAACAGAAGAATATATTCCAAATGAAGGGACAACATAAAACCCCAGAAGAAGAGCTAAGTGCAGTGGAGATAAGCAATCTATCCAAGAAAGCAATCAAGGTAGTGATCATAAAGATACTCAAAAGGAGTTCCTTGGTGGCTTAGCAGGTTAAGGATCTGTCATTGTCACCACTGTGGCTCAGGTCACTGCTGTGGTGTGGGTTTGACTTCTTCATGTCATAGGTGCAGCCAAAAACTATAATTTAAAAAGTTACATGCACCCTAATTTTCATTGCAACACTATTTACGATAATCAAGACATGGAAGCAACCTAAACTGTCCAACAACAGAGCAATGGATAAATAAGACATGGTACATATATGTAGTGGAATATTACTCAGCCATGAAAAAGAATAAATAATGCCTTTTGCAGTAACATGCATGGACCTAGAAATTTTCATACTAAGTGAAATTAGTCTGACAGTGAAAGACAAACATCATATGATGTCACTTAAATGTGGAATCTTAAAAAGAAAAGGATGCAAGTGAACTTATTTGCAGGACAGAAACAGACTCACAGGCTTTGAAAAAACTTATGGTTACCAAAGGGGACAGATAGGGGGAAAAGGGATGAATTCAGGTTTGGGGACTGGCATATGCACACTGAGGTATATGGAATGATTGGTCAAATGGGACCTGCTGCATAGCACAGAGAACCCTACCCAATATTCTGTGATAATCTATGTGGAAAAAAAATTTGAAAGAGAATGGATGTGTGTACATGTATAACTGAGTCACTTCATTGTACAGCAGAAATTATCACACACTTGTGAATCAAGCATAGTTCAATAAAGCCTTTTTAAAAGGGGGCGGGGGGAAGGATGCCCAGTGAACTCAGAAGGAGAATATATGAACACGGAGAAGTTTAACAAAGAGAAAATATGGAGAAGAACCAAACAAGGCTGAAGAATACAATAACTAAAATAAAAAAAATACACTGGATGGAATCAACTGTAGATTAGATGAAACAGAAGAATGGATCTATGAACTGAAAAACAGAGTAGTGAGAATTACATAAACTGAATGGAAAAAAGACTTTTTAAACATGAAAATAGTTTAAGAGAACTCTGAGACAACATCAAGCAAACTAACATCCACATAGGTGTCCCAGAAGGAGAAGAGAAGAGAAAGGGTAGAGAGCTTACCTGAATAAATAATAGCTGAAAGACTCCTGAACCTGGGAAAGGAAACAGACATCCGGGTCCAGGAAGCACAGAGAGTCACAAATAATATGAGCCCAAAGGGGGCCACACCAAGACACACTGTAATTAAAATGGCAAAAACTAAAGATGAAAAGAAAATCTCTCTCTCTCTCTCTCTTTTTTTTGGGGGGGGTGGGGTGCTGCACCTGAGGCATGTGGAAGTTCCCAGGCTAGGGGGCAACTCAGAGCTGCCGCTGCCAGCCTATGCCACACTGCAGCAATGCGGGATCCAAGGCACATCTGTGATCCAACCTACACCACGCTCATGGCAATGCCAGATCCTTAACCCACTGAGCAAGGCCAGGGATCAAACCCACATCCTCACACAGACAACACTGGGTCCTTAAACCACTGAGCCACAACAAGAGCTCCCTTGGGGCTGGTACTTTTCACTACAAGAAGTAAACTGGGGCTGAGGGAAAGACAGTCCTGGAACCAATAGATCTCTGCCTACTGCCTGAAAAAAAAAAAAAAAGAATTCTACAGAAAAGAGTTAAAAGTTTGTATTTCCATATTTTTGTTTTAAGTGTGTCTTTTACGAATAGCCTTTAGCTGAACTGTGTTTTCATTCACACTGATCATCTGTTCACGAATGAAATCAGTTCATTTATTTAAATGATCACCAGTTTTTAAGATTTTATTTCTGTATCTTATTTTGTGTTTTCCCATTTACCTTGTGTATTATCAATTGTTCTGTAACAAACTACCCCCAAACTGAGCAGCTCAAAACAACCAACGTTATCTCATACAATTTCTTAAGACTGAGGAGTCTGAGAGCCGTGCAACTAGAAGATCCTGGCTCAGGCGTCAACCTTGGGGAGGTTGCAGTCAAGCTGTCAGCCAGGGAGGCAGTTATCTGAAGGGTCATTTGAGGATCGGCCTCCCAGTTCGTTCACATGGCTGGGGGCAGGAGGCTTCAGTTCCTCACCAGGAGGCTTTACTGTAGGGTAACGCATACAGGTTTTCTTTAATACAGGCGGGTAATCTTGAGAGACAGAGGAGCTTAGAGAAAGAACAACCAAAATGGGAGCCACTAGTGTTTTCTAAGAGAGCTGCCAGATTTAGCCAATAAAAATACAGGATTCCCAGTTACAATTATTATTTTATTTATTCAGATAATAAAGTTTAAACTTTTTTTTTCTTTTTGGACTGCCTCACGGTATCTGAAGGTCCCAAGACAGGGATCAGAGCCGAGCTGCAGCTGCAGGATCCTTAACCCACTGTGCTGGGCTGGGAATTGAACCCGCACCCCAGTGCTCTAGAAACACTGCTGATCTCACTGCGCTACAGCAGGAACTTCACAAATTTAAATTTCAGATAAAATTTCAATATTTGCATGGGACATACGTAGGCTAAAAAAAATCATTCGCACTTAATAGAAATCTAAATTTGACCGGACTTCCTGAATTTTACCTGGCAACCCTATTTATCATCTGATTTTGGAAGCAAAACGGACTACATAATTTGTGGAGCTCTTTACTAAAAGATTGTTAAGGGAGTTCCCATTGTGGCCCAGCGGAAACGAATCCAACTAGTATCCTTGAGAATGCATGTTCGATCCCTGACCCCACTCAATGGGTTAAGGATCTGGCACTAAAAAGACCAAAACAGAAAAAATTGTTAGGAATTTCAAGTCAGCATAAGTAGAGCATTAAGCCAAGCGTGGTGCCCTTCTGAGGAGGATGTCTTACGTCTTAGGTCCCTGCTTAGAAGGGACATGCCGTCACTTTTACCACATTCTATTAAACAGAAACTAGTCACTGAGTCCAACCCACACATCATGAAAGGGGACTACCCCAGGGTATGGGTCCCGGGGGCAGCCATCACTAAGGTCATCTTGGAAACTGGTAACCTTTACTTCTGTTTGTCATTTCCTGCCCAGAGGTGGACGAATCGGACTGCCTGCATTCCCTTTGTTTCCTCTCTTCTGGTTTGAAATATATTCTATTTCTGTTCCTTCATTAGTCATCCTTAAAATTTTAACGCGCATACTTCAGTTAACAAGGTCTAAAGTTAATCAAGTCTTCTAGAACAATTAAGGACCTTCGCATGCTTTTAAACTCTGATCATAGCTTCCTGCCTATAGTTTGACTGTTTTCCAGCTTTTAGTCTACCTTGTTTATTTCATCCCACAAATCAGCTTTTAAAATTGTTCTTACCAAGTCCATGTTTCTTTGAATTTCCCACGTTGAATGTTTTGGGGGGTTTTGTTCCCCACTTCTTGTAATTTTCTTCATATCTTTGGATTCCCTTCCTGCGTTTTTCATAGTATCTTAATCTGGTGTCTTGTCAGAACCCTAGGTCCTCGCGGTGTTTTTTAGTGACTTTTTTCAAACTGGTTTCACCTCTGGTCTTAGCCTTCTTTTTGTTACCAACATTGTGTATTTTGTGCTGATAATTTGTTTATTTTATTAAGGTTTTTAAAAGAATTAGTTCAGCTTTTTGTTGTTTTCCATATCATTAATTTCTGCTTTATTATTTCCTTTCTTCTACTCTCTTTGGGTTTTCTGATGGTTCCCCCCCCACACTTTTTTTTTTTTTTTTTTTTTTTTTTTTTTTTTTTTTTTTTTTTTTTTTTTTTTTTTTTTTTTTTTTTTTTTTTTTTTTTTTTTCCTTTTTAGGGCTGCACCTGCAGCATATGGAGGTTCCCAGGCTAGGGGTCCAATTGAATCTACGGCTGCTGGCCTACACCACAGCCACAGCAGCACAGGATCCTTAACCCACTGAGCGAGTCCAGGGATCGAAGCCAGAACCTCATGGTTCCTAGTCGGATTCGTTTCTGCTGCACCACAATAGAAATTCCCTGATGGTCTCTTCCTTAGGTCTTGAGTTGGATGTCTAATTCATTTGTTGTCATCCTTCCTGTTTTTAATAAGCAAATTTAAGGCTCTATTTTCCCCTCCAAGTTCCGCTTTAACTTATTGCTATTCAGTTTTAAATATCTTGTAATTTTCTTTATAATGTTCTCCTTATCTCATGAATTATTTAGAAACAAGTTTTCAAGTTAACAAACATTGGATTTCTTTGGCCACTTTTTTATTGCTGGCTTCCAGTTTTATTGTATTGGAGCTAGAGAATGTGACTGAATGATCCTGAGTCTTTAAAAATTTTTCAGACTTCCTTTATGGCCATGTATGTGGTATTTTTTAAAATGTTCCATGTGAACTTGAAAACAATGGGTATTCTGTGTAAGGAGGTGTAAAGTTTACCTTTGTCTAGCAGATGACATTCCTTAATTACATTGTCCTAACTTCTGTATCCTTCCGTATTAACTTTTTGGTATTTGAGCCACTGGTTTAAAGAAAGTCAAATTAAAATTTCCCATTTTGTTTATGGATTCCTGGCTTTCCTCTTGTGGTTCTGCCAGATTTGCTTTCCTTTTTGGTCAGGGCTAGACTGCTGTTACAAAAGACCTTTAAAAAACAGTGATTTAAATAAGATAGGAATTTATTTCTTATCCACGTGAAAGTCCACAGCCACGGTTCCTGCGGGGTTTGGTGAATGAGGAGCCAGCAGGACAGGAGAGGGAGGGAGAAGAGTGCGGCTGAGATATTTATCCCTCTGCCCCTTCACCGTGAGGTCACCTCTGCCCTGCATAACTTTCTCCATCAGTGTCTGGCCATCGCCCTCCCTTTGACCCTGCAGGCCTAGGGGAATGAAAGCTATGCTCTTGCTAGCCTCAGAGTCCTGTAATCTCCCTTGTGACTCCCCTACACCCTGCTTTGTCATTAGCCCTTTTGAAAATAAACTCTGCCCAAGTTCTCTTAATTAGAACACACCATCTGTTTCCTGTTGGGACCGTGAGTGATGCGGGCTGGCATCGTGTGTTTAAAAGTCATTGATTCCCAGAGCTCCCACTGTGGCATAGTGGGTTAAGAATCGGAATGCAGCAGCTTTGGTAACTGCAGAGGCGCAAGTCTGATACCCAGCCCAGCACAGTGGGTAAAAGGATCTGGTGTTGCCACAGCTACAGCATAGGTTGAAGCCATGGTTTGGATTCAATCCCTGGCCTGAGAACTTCCATATGCTGCCATTAAAAAAAAAAAAAAAATGTAATTGATTCTAAGTGCCTTTAGACAAGTGTACACTCTCCAGTACTGGACACAGGCCCCACCATTCCCTCTTCTGACACCCTGCCTCATCCCTAAGTCATCTGATGTTGACACCCTGGGTTAACGGCCCCAGGCAAGACAGCTCCCATGTCCAGGTCTCCAGAATACCACCCGCCTCTGGGGAAGGAACTACTCAAAGACCATCAATAACACTCACCTTGGCACCTTAATACAGGCTCAGCTTGGCCACTGGTCTGATGACCAGAGTGGCCTCTCTTTGGACAAACTCAGCATCTCAGGCTCACAGGGACTCGCCTTTGTCTGAGGATGCTTTACTACTTTAGATGGGCCAATACCTTCACCTAGTGACTGTCAACTCCTGCAGGACCCAGAGTCAGCCTGGCCCTTTAAGGTGACTTGGCACATTTCTGCTCTGATTCATTAGCTACCAATTTCTTCAGACTAACTCTCAGTGGGCCCAGCTCGCTTCCCTCATCTCCTCCTTTTAGGGAATTTTTCAATCTTGGCCAATGCAGATCACACTGTTCCCATTTCACAGACTGAGAAACTGAGGTTCAAAGTGGAAAGAGAGCTTCATGGAGTCCAGTGAGGCTGGCTTTGAGCTTGGGTCTGTCTGGCTCTGACTCAGAGGCTTTCCGAGGGAGATTATGTGTTCCGAGGGAGGCTGAGGGAAGCCTGAGTAGAGGATAGAGCCGCAGGTGAGGGGAACCTCAAAGTCTTCTCCTGGCCAGGCTGGGGCACGACAGCTGGGTGAGAGGTGTGGCGTGGGGGCTGCAGCACCAAGTTGGTCTCTGGAGTCCAACACACTTGAGATCCACTTCTAGTTCTGCCCCTTCCTGTTAGTCTGCTCGGGCCAGTCTCCAGGCCTCGCAGAGCAGCTACGAGGACTCGCCTAGGGAATGTCTAGGAAACACGCAGTGTGGGTAGCTGCTCAGTTCTGGGATTCACCAAGGTCCTTGCTCTTCACTCCTCAGGGCTGTGGCAGGTGCAGTGAGGATCCAGCCAGCAGGGGGCCCTGCTGCTAAGGGTGACCGGGCCTCTGGGCTCATCCATTCATTCACCCATCCCAGCAGATGGTCTCTGTGTCTCTTCTTTGCCCTGTAGTACTGGGGGCAATATTGAGAGCAGAGAGGGTGAGGTCAGCCCTTTTCTGAAGAAGCCTGCCATCAGGAAGGGGTACTATGGTAAAGAAACGGGGTAGGGTGGGAAAGCAGAGGCAGACTCCTGTTCAGAGGAATCAGGAAGGCTTCTCAGAGGAGGAGGCTTTTTTTTTTTTTTTTTTTTTTTGGTCTTTTTAGGGCTGCACCTATGGCATATGGGAGTTCCCAGGCTAGGGGTTGAATTGGACCTGTAGCCACTGGCCTATGCCACAGCCACAGCAACACTGGACCCTTAACCCATTGAGCAAAGCCACGGATTGAACCCATGTCCTCATGGATACTAGTCGGGTTTGTAACCCCCGAGTCACAGCAGGAACGCCAAAGGAGGAGGCTTTTGAACCTGACTTTACAGGATGAGCAGTGATTCTGCTCCAGCTCTGTAGGCCCTCTGACACCTCCCTGCAGCCCCAGACCAAAGCCACCTGAGTGTTCATAACCCCCGTCACTCCCCCTCCCTCAGGTCACCAGCCTCTGTGAGCCCCAGACTTCAGGTCCCAGCCAGCTGTGCGCAGAACTGGAGGCCAAAGTGGCTGCTTGGGTACTAGGTGAAGTGTGCACATGGACAGAGGTTTGGGAAAGCCCAGGCTTTGGAACCTGACACCTGAAGCTCTGTACCACTTCTTAACAATGTGTCCTTGGACAAGTCACTTCCCTTTCCCTCACCCTCACTCCCAACCTCAGTTTTCTCCCTGTAAAATGGGCATCATAACAGTCCTTACCGGTATGGCTCACTCGGCGTGCCCATCTCTCTGATCTGTCACCGGGCGTATTCTGTTAACCATCTCATCACATCCCGTGGTGGGGACGTGCCACTCTCCCTGGGCACAGAGGAGGGTGTTCTCCTGGAAGACCTGTTCAGACTCAGCCTTGCTTTACTTTGGGAGGACTGCCATGAGTGTTAGTGTCAGAGCCACAGAATTTCCACGAATGGATGGCATTCTACAGCAGTTATCTCCCAGGGCTTAGGAATGAGTTATCAGGGAGAAGCTGGTGCAAGGACGGCGGGGGTGGGGGGTGGGGGGAAATACCCTGAGCTGCAAAGGGCCTCTCTCTGGCTTAACCTACAAATTCAGGGGTAGGTAGTGTGGGCTGTATCCAGTTCCACCACTTATCAGCTAAGTGATCTGACCAATCCCATGCTTCCCTGAGCCTCTATCTCCTTATTCGTCAAATGATGGTTAGCTCTTTCGGAGGGTTTATATCATCGGCTCAGCAGCCCTCTATTATGCGATCCCCTCCTCCTCCAAACACTGGTTCAGCCCGAGCTGTCAGGGCTTCCGGATCCTGTTCCTTGGCCATATAGGTGACTGGCCACAGGTGGACATCCGATTAGAGCGGGCCAATCAGAAGACTTCCCTGTTCTCTTCTGCTCTGCCGTGAGTCAGAACTGAAAAAAATGGCTGTGAAAATGTAAGAGGCTTAGGAATTGTCATTAGCCAAATATCCTTCCTCATGGCAGAATTAGTCTAGAGAGAGAGAGAGGCAGGAAAGAAAGAGTGTCAATCAGTCTCGCCAGGATTTGGATCCCTAGTTCTGACTGTGCCTGGGCCCACTAGCCCTGCTCACAATCTGGACATGTTCACCCCTCCCTTAGAATCTCAGAGTTGCCTCACTGGTTGGCATTGGTTTCCAAAGATATATTTTCTCACAGGGTTGTGTGTAGGATCAAATGAGCTGAAGTGTGTGAAGCACTCAGCCCAAGGCTTGGCCCACTGCAGGCTCAGTAGGCAAAAATTCCTTTCCCTTAATGGGCACCAGGCAAGGATGGGGTTTGGCAAGATACCAGGAAGATGTGAGGCATCAGCACTAGTGAAGTGATATAACTCAGCAGCTCTGGGGAAACAAAAATCAGGTGCCTTGGGACCCCGCAGAGCTCCACAGGAGACTAGAATGAATGCCCAAGCAGAACATTTGGTACATAAGAAAGGATGGAACTAAGAACAAAACTCCTGCCCCAACACTTTGTGGGAGGAAAAGTTGTCCCTCTGAGCCAGGAAGGTATGCTAGAGTCCCTAGAGGTTCAGAAGAGGGATACCAGGAAAGGCTTTCTGGAGGAGGAACATTTGAGCTGGGTTTTGAAGGGTGAATAAGAGTTTGTCAAATAGGGAAAGGACTTGGAATGGGACATTGGAATATCACTATCAAATAACTACTATTAATACAGAGGAGTCAGACAGTCTAGGTGTGAATCCTGCCTCAACTAATCTTTAGACTCTTCTATGCTTCTATTCCTTATCTGCAAAATAAGGAAATAGAGATTTGTTTTTAGTATTACATGAGATAATATATGTAAAGCACTCAGAACTGCGTGCTGTCAGAAGGCAGTGGTTAAGCGCTAAATAAATGTTTAGCTCATTATGAAAAGCTTTTACGTTATCAAGTCCAACCCCCTTTAAAAGATTAGAGCTGTTACCATTTATTGCGCCCTTAATAAGTTCCAAGCACAGTGCTAAATGCTTAGCATGCTTTGTCTCTTAATCCTCCCAACAACTCCAGGAGGTGAGTGCTATTATACCCATTAAAGATAGAAAAACAGGCTCTGAGAGGTCAAGATTATATAGCCAGTATGGAGCAAACAGAGTAGGGATTCAAACCCAGGTGTGTCTAAGGACCCATGCCCTTGGCCCAGAGAAAGGAAGAGACCAGCCTCAGGTCATAGAACTAGGTGCTGAGGTGTCAGGATTTCTTTATGGATCGACTCAAGGGCAGTAATCTGGTTGGGGGTCCTTGGTTTGCCTCTGTCTTTACAACAGCACATCCATTGCCAATATCAGAGAACCAGAGGGGGCTGATGGAGGTTACTGAAGGACCTGACCCAGCCCCATTCGCACTCTCTCCCACCGCAGGCTGGACCTTGTGGGCCTGGGGCTTCCTGGCCAGGGAACAGGGATAGGGAAGGTCTGGGCCTCCCTTACTCAGTCTGCAGGGTCAGGCTTCCCAGCAGGGCTGGCAGAGCTAGAGCCTGGAGCCCCGGCCACGCCCCTGCTCCCCTGCTTTTCCCAACCCCCATCGCTTCCGCCAAAGGTCCTCATAGAACATTCCAGCCACGCCCCTGGACCGGGGTTTTTCCAGCAGGATGAGAGAGCCATGGGGTTTGTCTTGGCGGCCAAAGCCACAAAAATGGTGGTGAGCAGGCAGCTCCTGCCGCCCCTGCTTGGGACTCCCTGCCTGTCATTGTCCCCAGGGCCCCTGACTGGCCTTGGCTCCTTGGGGACAGGGCGGGGACGGCCAGGGGAGTAGGGCTCGGGACGTCCTAGCAAACAGGAAATGAAACAAAGGCGGCCTCTTATCGGGTCGCCAGCATTCCTTTCAGGTGATGCCCAAGTGGCCTGGGGGACGCAACTAGCCCTGAAGGGCTGCCCGTCAGGATGGACCTCCTCGCTGCTTCCTCTCAGTGACTTGGGCGCCTGGGCCTTCCCAGACAGCTGGGGGTGGAGGCAAGGAGGATTCCTGCCGTGGGAGGCTCCAGCCCCAGGCACAGCCTCCCTGGGCTCCTAGAAAGGCGGTGCTGGAAGGGTGTCTTGGAAGGGGAATGAAGGGGGAATCATGGTCATATTCACTCGAGTGTTCCACAAACTGTACCTCTGCCACCTCATCCAGTGTATAGGTGTGGGTACCAGGACTCATCAGTGAACCAGACCCAGTCCCTGTCCTCAAGGAACTTTCAGTATAAGGAGGATAAGTGAAGTGCTGGTGAAAAGGCAGGGTGCAGGTGAGCTCAGAGAGGGGTGTCTAAGCCATGCTAAGTGGGGTTGGGGTGGTTTGGGGAAGCCTGGGTCCCTTGCATGGCATATGGCACATCAGTTACTCTTCATTAGTGCTGTCTGATTGAAGGAACGCTGGAGCTGGTTTGGCTTGGGGGCTTTTGGGGGGGTTGTGTGCATGTCTTTTTAGGGTGGCACCCACGGCATATGGAGGTTCCCAGGCTAGGGGTCAAATCGGAGCTGTAGCCACTGATCTATGCCACAGCCACAGCAATGCCAGCTCCGAGCCGCATCTGCGACCTACACCACAGCTCACAACAACGCCAGATCCTTAACCTCCTGAGCGAGGCCAGGGGTCGAACCTGCATCCTCATGGATACTAGTCAGATTTGTTTCCACTGAGCCACAACAGGAACTCCCTGGACTTGGCTTTGAAATAGCAGCGGGACAGGAGTGGGTGGCAATGGAAGGGAGTCAGGATTAGGAGAATGGCATGTGCAAATGCCCGGTGGTCTGTGTGTGCACTGGACACTGGAAAGCAGTGAGGACTCTGGAGTTGCCTGCGCACTGGGTGGAGAAGCTGGTGAGGAGGTTGGTAGGGTGGTTCCTGACAGCCTTGAAAGCCAGGCTGAAGCCTGGGCTTATACTGCGGGAACCAGGAGGTAGGGTAGCGAGAGGGCTCAGAGAGGCAGGTCCAGCCTGGCCTGGGGGCAGGGGAAGGAGGAGGGGGGCCCTTCGCTTGGGTGGCTTGGAGAGGCTGATCTGCAGAGACAGAGGCTCCAGCTTCCGTGGGGCTGTGCCCCCCTTGCCTGCTGGGCACTGGAGCCAGTTCTGCTGATTGGTGGGCTGGACTCCCCTCCCATTAGGCAGCGCTGACTCAGCGTCTGAGAGGTGGTTCCCACGAGCCTACATTTCTCTCTGGGGGCCAAAGGCCATGCCATCCGTGCCCCACTCCAAGTGGGTCAGTGTCTAGGGTCACTGACAATGAGGACTGCACCCAGGCTAAGATTTCCGGTCTATCCACCCCTGCCAACCAGCCAGGCCTCAGGCTGTCCTTCCCGCTGTCTGACCATATGCCATCCCAGCTGTGACCTGGCTTTCCACGCACAGAAGTTCTGAGATACCCCAGTTAGCAATACTTTGTTTTTATTTTAAAACAGTGAAAAGAAAAATAAATACCTTTGAAGAATAAGAGTACAAGGATGGGGTGGGGTGGTGGGGGTGTCCTGGCTTTAGTGGTCTTGCGTTGAGGGGGTCTTGCTCCACCCCCCCCCCCCCCCCGCCAGGCCCTGCTCTGTCCCCGCTGGGAGGTCTGGGGGCTCCACCAGCCTCGCCTGCCCGCGGCTCCCAGGCAGGGCGCTGCGTCAGCGGAACCTGCGGGGATTAGACCCCTGGCGCCGGAGCTCTCCGTCCGGGCAGGCGCGGGCAGGGGGCGGGGGCTGCCGCCCCACAGGGGGCTCTTCCCGGCGTGGTGCCTGCGGCCTCAGGGGTGACCCATGTCCTCCATTCCCACGCGACCCCAGACGCCCAGCACGAAGCTCTCGATGTCACACTCGTTGGCGCCGCGCACTATGCGGAAGTGGCCCCTCTCACCCCAGGCTGGGCCCCACGAGTTGGCCGCCGTCTGGGAACGAGGAGGGGCCGTGAGCAGGGCGATGGGAGTGAGGGAGGAGGACAAGAGGGCCGGGGGAAGGTGACAGCGGCTGCGGGGCGGGCGGCGCGGGGACTCACCCAGTACTTGAGCATCCTTCCGTCAGGCAGCGTCTCCTCGCCCCACCTGTGGGGCAGAGCGGGAGGGGAAAGCGCACTGGTTCAGCAGCTTTCGGGAGCTCTGACCCCGGGCCCCTGTTGCCTTTGGTGACTTAGGTGCACCCTCAAGACTTGGACAGGTCTCTGTCCCTCTCTGCAACTCCCACAGGCTCCACATCTCTAAGTCTGTGTACCTGTGCTCAGGGTGGGGATGGGGTAGGCACCAAAGGGACATCTGGGAGAGGGAAGCAGAAAGGGAGGGAAACTGGGACCCCCATCCTTCAGGGACCCACATCCCAGGGACCAGTTCTTTGAGACCTCATACATTGGCCTGCCCTCCCTTCTCACCTGTGGGGGTGGGGGGGATACAAGGTACATTTCATTGGTTGGACCTTCGAAATCAGTGACTCTAGCACCTCCCTTTGCATGAGCTGGGGAAACAGGGCTGGGGGGAGTGAGTCAGTGCATCAAGCAGAGTTGGGACAGGTGCTGCGCTGGGGAGAGGTTGAGCAACTCTTGAAATTCTTGTCTGTGTTTCATAGGAGTTATTTTTCTGTTCCACTGTGCCAGGAAGGGAGCAGTTCCTAGAACACCTGAAAAAGGTCCTTCTTCTCTTTTTTTTTTAGGCCACACAGCAGCATGCAGAAGTCCCCAGGCCAGGGATAGAACCTGAGCCACAGCAGTGACAACACCAGTTCCTTAAACCACCAGGACACCAGGGAACTCCAAGTCCCTCCTGTCCTTTTTTTTTTTCCTTTTTTAGGGCTGCTCCTGCAGCATCTGGAAGTTCCCAGGCTATGGGTTGAATTGGAGCTGCAGCCGAGGCCTATGCTAAGCCACAGCAACACCGGATCTGAGCCATATCTGTGACCTACACCGCAGCCTGCAGCAATGCCAGATCTTTAACCCACTGAGCAAGGTGAGAGATTGAACCCACAGAACCCACATCCTCATAGAGACTATGTTGGATTCTTAACCACAACAGAGCCACAATGGGAACTCCTTTTTTCTCTCCGCCCTCCCCTTCTCTTTTTGAATCTCAGTTCCCTCCTCTTTGAAATGGAGCTTTGCAGAGTTCCTGTTGTGGTGCAGGGAAACGAACCTGACTAGGAACCATGAGGTTGCGGTTCAATCCTTGGCCTCACTCAGTGGGTTAATGATCCGGCATTGCCGTGAGCTGTGGCGTAGGTTGCAGACGCAGCTTGGATCCGGCGTTGCTGTGGTTATGGTGTAGGCCGGCAGCAACAGCTCCCATTAGACCCCTAGCCTGGGAACCTCCACATGCCTCAGGTGCAGCCCTAAAAGACAAAAAAAGAAAAGAAAAGAAATGGAGCTTTGCAGAGAGAGATGGTTAGGATCCAAGGCAGGCTCAGAGCCCCCACTGCAAGCCCTGCTGCCTCCAGCCCCCCTGCCCACCGAGTCCCTCACCCTGTGATCTTGACCGAGTGGGTCCCATGCCGGCGGTATCTCTCTGGCCTCCCAAGGCTCACTGGTGTGTGGCTGTAGACGCCGCTCTGGTACAGGAAGAAGTCCTCGTGCACCTCCATGAGGGCTGTAGGCGGAGGTCAAAGTGGCGCTGGCTCAGCCCATCAGCACCGATGCCTGAGACTGGAGATGCGTGTCCAGCCCCCAGGACGTGCATCTCCATGCATCTGGTACCAAGTGCCCCCTCCAGGTGCTGCCCATGGGGAGATAACATGGTCTCCCCACTGCTGGCCCCAGTGGACTTACTGCCCAATGCTGTAAGGACCACTTTTGCCCAGTTTCAATCAGGCCCAAACTTGTGGAGTCAGGGGGCAGGATGAGAGGGGTTTACCTTGGACAGGGCCATTCTCCATCAGCTCCTTCATGATGTCCTTCTCCTGGAGGGTGAGGGGGTGGGGAAGGAGCGTACCCATCAGGTGTGAGGCTTCAGCCTCTGGCCAGCCTTCCAGCTCTCCCACCTTTGCCCCTTTACCCAAGTGCAGACTTACGTTGGAGCCAAGGCGGTAGGCGGGAGTGACCTGGTAGATGTCATTGGCGTGGACATAGCTATTGGGGCAGCGGGCAGTAGCCTGGCGCTTGCCCCGACCCATGGCTCGACTGTGCATCATGCAGCGGGGGGCGGGGCCAGCCTCATTCCGCTCATGGCCCGAGAATGGGTAGCAGTGATCAGAAACGACCCTGATGGGGCAGGAGGAGGGGACAGGGACAGAGTGAGCCCCCGGGCGGCCCTAGGACCCGCCCCATGCCCTCTTCCCTGCCCACGCCCCCTGCTGCTCACCCTCTGCGTCGCAGGAACCACCAGGCTCCATCCAGATGCCCACCTCGGCAACCCTGCTGGTTGTGTGTGTCACAAGACAGCAGGTTCTGGGGCGATAGGACAGGTGTCATGTGCCCCAGAGAATGGATTGAGACTCGATCTGATGCCACGGCTGGTGGGGGAGGCAGAGGGGCTGTCAAAGGGCTCAGGCCTTGGCCCTCCTTTCCCACCTTGCCAGCCTCTGCCCTTGGACCTACCTGCCGTAGAGAAGGCCCAGGAGCCCGCACAGTTGCCTTGATCTAGAGGGTCGTGGATCAGGTTGGGCCACTTGTCAGAGGCCTCGAAGGCTCTGGGCAGCACCTCCCCGGGACCCATTACTGTCTGCAAGGCAAAGGTCACTGTCTGCCTCCTGCCCTGCCCCTGCCTGCCCCTGGGGGACCCGAGACACTGGAGGTCTCCCAAGAGTCCAGGGCCTTCTGCCGTTTGATCTTGAGTCTTCCAGCTGCTGAGGGACTCCAGCAACCTCCACGCTGACTCGGGCGGAAGACCCAGGCACCATTTCATGTCTCCCCGGTGTCAGGTCAGGGGATGACTAGTTCCGTTTTGCAGGTGTGGCAACTGAAGCCAGAAACAGGGAAGTGGCCAGGCCAGGGACATCCCGCTTTCCTTTTTCAACTCCTGCCTCTTTCCTCCTCTGCGCCTTCTGATCTGCCACATCCTTCTTCCCGCCAGGACCTGGGCTTCAGGCCCCGGAGGGCAGGGGAGGGAAGAAGCAGTCAGGCCCCGTGACTGGGCTGGCTGCCAAGGTAAACAGCAGGAGGCAGAAAATAGCCTGAGGCCCAGGGGAGTAAGGGCAAGGGCAGGGTCTGGCCACCCCAGCCTTGAACTGAACTCCCCCCTGTGGGGAGGGCCACTCTGGCCAGCCGTCACCTCCTCCCTGCCCGCTATTGGACGGAGCCTCTGGTATGTGCCTCGGCCCTGTCCCGCTGAGACGCCCCGTCCTCAGCCTTTGACCGTTCTGGGTCTGGTTCCCCTTTCTCCCCCTAGTGGGTCCCAATGGTGGGAATGAAGAAGCCCCCTCCTCCCTTGGGGTTCCACTGAGGCGGCATTGGTTTCCGAGAATCGCCGCTCCCTGGCCAAAGCTGGAGGAGTGTCTGTCCCTCCCTTCCCAAAATACCAAGGTGACCTCCTGGCCCTTTGGGCCCTGACCCAGCCGTGCTGGGACCAATGACATTTTTCCCAAGCTGAGGAGGCCAGGGAGGGACAGAGGCCAGGACCACAGAACTCCGAACGTGAGCATCAGTTCTTGCAGCGCAGCACATCTTGTTACAGGCGGAAGCCGAGGGCCCAGAGAAGGGGAGTGACTTGTCTAGGGCCACACAGCCTATTGGAGGAGGGGACAGGGTGCCAGCATCCCTGGGGTCCCAGGAGATGGCAGGATTAGGGGCAGGAACGGACTTACATGAATCTCATTCATATTGGTGACCGAGGAAGATGGGCGGATGGTGCCCAGGCGGTAGCGAATGCCCTCATCCAGGGTCATGCCCCAGAAGGCACTGTGGTTCCCAGCCCGCCACCTAAAAGAGCGGACAGAGGTCACAGACCTGCCAAAGCCGGGGTCCAGGAGGTACGCGGATGTGAGTGAGAGAGCCACCTAACTGGCTAAGTGTGCACGTGAATAGATCTGAATGTGGGTGTGCCTGGCAGGACATGCATTTCAGGCAGAATGTGTGTGCGCATGTGCATGCACATGCGTGTGTGCCCCCTGGGGAAATCTTCAGGGCCTCTTACCCGTAGCTGCCTTGGTTGATGGCCTTGATCATGTCTGGGTCCACCAGGCATGGCTCCTGGTCACACTCCCACTGTCCTTTCTCCTGGCAGGTGCTGGAAGAACAGGAGGGAAGGAGGAGGTGAGGCAGGGCTGGCGTCCTCTGGAGGGAGGAGGCCTCAGAGGTCAATATGAGCCTGAAATTCGGCATCAGCACCAGTGAGAGGTCCCTTTGATGATCCCATCCAGCCTGGTGACTTTAAGTGTCAAATTCAAGTTCTCAGTTCTCAAGTTTAAAGCTGCTTCTCACATGTCTCCTTAAACTCCAGATTCGGGGAGTTCCCGTCATGGCACAGCGGAAACGAATACGACTAGGAACCACGAGGTTGCGTGTCCAATCCCCAGCCTTGCTCAGTGGGTTAAGGATCCGGAGTTGCCATGAGCTGTGGTGTAGGTTGCAGACTCGGCTGGGATCCCGCGTTGCTGTGGCTGTGTGGCTGTGGCCAGCAGCTGTAGCTCCAATTGGACCCCTAGCCTGGGAACCTCCGCATGCTGCTAGTGAGGCCCTAAAAAGCAAAAACAAAACAAAACAAAATTCCAGATTCACAAATCTTACTGCTGCACAGCATTGCCCCCGGGGGCGCGCGGGGGGCGGGGGGTGTCTAACAGGTCACACTCGCCACATCTAAACCGAGTTCCTGCTCTCCCCTACTCCCAGGCTGCGTCTCCCACGGTCCTCGGAAACGGTCACTCCATCCTTCCTGGAGCTCAGGCCAAAAGCCTGGGAGGCATCCCTGACTCTTTCTCTCATGTGCTGACCCAATTCTTTGGCAAATCCTGTTGACTCCACCTTCAAAACACATCCAGAATCCAAACCACGTCTCATTCTTTCCTGCGGCCGCTGTGGTCCAATCACCTTTCACCTGGATCGCTGTGGTCCAATCACCTTTCACCTGGATCGCTGTGGTCCAATCACCTTTCACCTGGATCATGCTGTAGCCTCCTCACTATTCTCGCGGATTCTGCCCTGTGCCCGCGCCACCCTCCCTGCCCCTTCAGTATATTTTTAACACAGCTGCCCAAGCGATACTGTTAAACCCAAATCATATCATGTCATTCCCCTGCCCCAAACCCGCCATTGGCTTCACATCACAGAATAAGAGCCAAAGCCTTTCCAGCCCCAGCCAGGCCCTGCGCGATCTGTCCTGTTCCCTCTCTGACCCTCTTCTCCGAATCTGGTTCCCAGGGCCCCCGAGACAGGCTGGTCTCCTGACTGTTGCCACCTGCCACGCTCTGGCTTTGAGCTGTGCTTCCAACATCCTCCAGGTTCACTCTCACTTCTTCTAAGTCCCTATTCAAATGTCACCTTCTCAGGGAGGCCTGCCCTGGCCACGCTATCACAGCACCCTCCACCCTTCCTACCCTGCTTCCCTGTTTCATTTTTTCCCCAGCCTGTCACCACTGTCTGACATATTGCATCTTTAGTTATTTATATTGTTTCTGTTTCCTCGAAGAATCAAAGGTCCTTGAGGGCAAGTATTGCTTGGTATCTTCAGTGCTTAGAAAGCAAAGCCTAGCACATAGTAGGTACCCAATAAATACTTGTTGCAGGAATGAATAAATGAGTGAGTGAGTGAGGCAGTATAGTGAAGTGACTGAGGGCATGGATTCTGAAGTCCAAATCCTGAGTTCCCATCCTAACTGACCAGTCATGTGACCTTAGGTAAGTTATTTAAAACTCCCCCTCAATGTTGTCTGTAAAATGAAGATAATAATAGTACCAACTTCCAGGGATTAAATGGCAAGCTTGCAAAGTATTTAGCACAGGGCCTGGCCCCTGTTATGTGCTCAAGAATTGTTATCTACCATTATTGTTCTCATTACAGGAACCCCAACTCCCCTCCCCCTTGAGTTTCAGACTCAAATCCAGCTGGCCTCCTGACATCTCCTCTGGGGGTGGGAAAGGCATCTCAAACTTAAAATGTCCAAAACTGCTTTCCTCCAAACCTGTTCCTTCCCTAACATCCTCAACTCAGAAAATGACACCTTATCTACCCAGGTATTCAAGCCAAAGCTCTGTGTGGTCTACAGTGTCTTCCACACTGCCCACCCCTCACCCCCACCAAAGCCTTCCCTATCAGCTGGGCACACAAAAGGCTCTGAATCCTTCTGCCTCTCACCTCTCCACTACCATCACCTATCCCCTCTCACCTGGCCCATAGCAGTGGTAACCAAGCTCCCTGTCTCTTTATAATTTCCTCCCCTACCCCAGGACACACACACACACATACACACACACACCTCCCCCCTCTTTTAAAGCCAGAGAGATCTTTGAACAACACACATCAGATTGTGTGCTCACCAAGTGGCTTCCCACGACACTTAGAACAAAATGCAGAACACCTGGCACAGCTTATGAGACCCCTGGGACATGGCCTGAGCCTCCTCTCTCCCCATTTCACAGCTCCAGCTGCAACGAGCTTGGTCCCACCTCCCGGTCTTTCCACAAGCCGTTCCCCCCATGTCCCCTCCTCCTGGGTCTGGGCCATTCATGCTCTCATCTCCCTGGTATCAGCATAAATGTCCCCTCCGTAGTGGCCTTCCCTGACCCCCAACCCACTCTAAACTAGGATCCCTCATTAGTCTCCTTTCCCCATGACACCTGTAGCAGGTTGTGATGACATGTTTATTTGTGTGTGTGGTTCTTCAGCATTAATCTAGAGGCTCCTGTGCGGCAACAAGGACAGTCTGCCATGTTGTGGCTGCCTCTCCTTGGCTCAGCACAGCACCTGGCGCACAGTAGGTCGCTAATAAATGGGTGTCAACTGAACAGTTGAACTCTATGAATTCTACGATGCTTTTACAAGCTCATAACTCTGCTATGACAATATGCTAAATGGCATGCTTCCAAGCCCAGAGGCTCCCTCCTCCGATGTTGCCTTTTAAGGAGGCTCAAGGGGACCAACTGGGCTCTCCAGCCCCATGAGCTCCAGCCAGCACTTTCAGGGCACTTTCAGGGAGGGCCGAGGCGACTGTAGGGGCGGAGCGGGGTGGGGGAGGCTCTCCCTGCCCTCCCCCTCCCCCACTGCAAGTATCGCTCGCTCGAGGGCTTACCCAGCCTGAGAGGCCCACAGACACTGCCCCACACCCTCCCTCAGGTGTCAAGTGCAGGAAACAAAGCCAGAGCCGGCCTGGGAGGGCAGTGGGTTGGTCAGTCCTTTCCTTCCCCCTCCTTCTTTGCCCCCAGGGCTGTCCAAGCAGGTCTGGGCAGGGCTGGTGGCAGCAGGTCCCAGCATTCCAGAGGGGGCCTGGGTGGCCAGGCCCCTGGGAAGGGAATGGGAGAGAGTGTTAACCCCTCAATGTCCATACCAGCAGAATCACGCAGGCACGCTCCATCTTTCAAAACCCACAGGCACACATGCATGCACGCTCTCTCACCCAGCCACACGCTGAAAGGCATGAGTCCCCACTTTCACTGTGACCCAGACACCCTTCATGCCAGTGAAGCAATGGAAACAGCTTATGTGTAATGCATTCCAAAATGTTTCCTTCTCCCTGGGGCCCTCTCAGTCCCAGGCAGAGGGCAGCGGGTGCAGAGCCTCCCCCTCTAGGTCTTAGGGTCCCCGTTATTTCCAGGAAGGCATCCAAGTCTTCCTAACCCACCCTTCCCCATCTCAGGCCTCAGATTGGGGTAGGGGGCACCCCGACCCCTTCATCCTCCTGCAGGGAATGGTGGGGAGGGGCGGGGGGGGGAGAGGAAGGAGGGGCCACATTCCAGGGAAGGCCCTGCCACAGTCTGGCTGGCTGCCAGCTCAGCCATCCCTGACCCTCATCCGGTTCAGGGCAGCGGATGCCGCAGTCAGAGGTTTCCTTCCTGGCGCCCCCTTCTAGGACTCTCCCGTGACAGCAAGAAAGGTTGGGAGGAGCAGGAGCCCAGCCCCAGGGAGGAGGGACTGCACCTGAAGCTGGCATCCCTGGGTGAGCACTCCTGGGGACTGCGGCAGGAAGGCTGGTCTGGATATTGACATGGTCCATGTAAAAACTCCCATGTTACAATGATGAAACTGAGGCTCAGAGAAGGGAAAGAACTTGCCCCCAGCAAACACGTGGCAGGGATAGGATCTGAACCAAGTCGATTGCCACAAAGCCCACAAGGCAAGCCCCCTCCGAGCCCCAGATACTCACCAACGGTTACAGTTGTCCCAGTAGGTTCCTAAGACTGGATAGATGCGACCCCTGTGCATACATCCTGAGGAGAGGGACGACAGGAAGCAAGACCAGAGTCGATGGGCTGAGATGGCCAGGTCCTCAGAGGTCAGGTGTTCCAAATCCTCACACACACACACACACACACACACACACACACACACACACACACACCAGCCTTCACTGAAACTAAAGCCAAGCTACAACTTAAGACATCTGCAGCATCACACACCAACTGCTACTTGGGAAGTTCTTCAGTGACCCCGACCTGGATCCCTCTTGCTTCACTTGAGTACCAGCCACAGCATTCCTTAGACCCTATGCTCTTTGAATGAGTTGGGGGCTTGGAGATGGAGAGCAGGAGGGGTATGGGGAAGCCAAGGCCCAGAGAAGGTGACTCCCCTGAGATAGCACAGCGCTTTGGGATGACAACCCAGGTATGCAGTCTCACATCCACAGCCCCAAGGAATTGTGGGAAGGAATTCGAGTCATTCTTCTGCTGGATAAGGGCAGGTGGATGCTGATGAGGGCTGAAGGCAGGAACAGACTTGACCCACCTCCCAGGTGTGACCAGTCATCTCAGGGGTAGAGAGAATCCTGAGCAGAGGCAGAGGAATTGTTAAGATGACCCTGGCCAACCCATGTGCTTTATCAGTCTGAGGGTGAGTCAGCAGGCGGGGCCAGCACTTTCCAAGTCCGGAATATGGAGACAGGCGGGACTGGGAGAAAGGGCAGGAGGCTGCCTTCTCCTGGGCCAACTTAAAATCCCACTGACCGAGGCTCTTCTCATTCAGTCTTACTGGAGAGACTCAAGTTAGACCAAAGCAGGGACTTCCCAGAGGTTCGGAGTGGGGCGGGGTCTCTCTCCCAGATTCTACAAAGCCTCCCCTGGAAATGTCAATGCATCAGCCTTGCTCCTGAGCCTTGCTGAGTTCGGGGGCTGACAAAGCGACCCACCCCTGGCCATCTGGTGCCCACCTTGGATGGGGGGAAAGGGGGGTGGCACGCCGAGGCAGAAGTCCCAGAAGTCAGGGCAGCAGTCGGAGACGGTGCGGTTGCAGAAGAGGTCACAGTAACAGGTAGCACCCAGGTAGGGCAGGGCGCAGTCATCGGCGCGGCCGCGGCAGCACAGGTCCTGCTCCTGGCAGTACCGGCCACCCGCATCCCGGATGCCCCGCAGGTGCAGAGCCGGTGCTAGCTCCCGGCGCCCACGACCCCTCCGGGCACCCAGGGCCAACTCGCCAGCCAGCAGCAGCAGCAACAGCAGCCCCAGTGGACATCGCCACATGGTGCCTCCTGGGCCCAGGGAGGGCAGAGGTCAGGGGTCAGAAGTGGTGGGCAGCAAGGATTCCCTGGCACCCCAGGGACTGATCTCCCAGCTTCCTGGGACCCTGAGCCCATGAGAGTCCAGCAGGAACCCTGATTTCTGCGTCCCCAGGCGGGACAGGGGCGAAAAGCCACGGTTTATATTCCTTGGCTTACAGGGGGAAGGGGCTTGGGCAAGAAAGAGTGCTCTTCCCTGACCTGCCTGGGGACTTTCAAGGACAAGAAGTGGGGACTGTGGCATTCTTGGTGCCGCCCACTCAACACACACACTTTGCACCCGAGGTCTCCCCCGTCCTGAATCTCTGCCTTCCCTCAGCTCCATCCCTGATGGGGTTCCCTAACTTTGTGTCCTCCTGTGTCCCTCTCTCTCTGTGCCCCTCTGCCCCCCTCCACTCTCCCTCCCTGTCACCTGTCTAGGTCCCTCTGCCTGCCCCCTCCTCTCGGTTTCTTCTGTCTACACCCTCTCTCGTCCCGTCCGAGCAGGGGAGCGTCCCTACCTGGTGAGGGGTGTGGGCTGAGCCCGGCTGCCTCACTTGCCTCCGCCTCCCGGCTCCAGCGACCGCCGGACACTCAAAGTGAGGAGCGCGGGGCGGGATCGCTTTTTGTACCCGCCCCGCCCAGCGCGCAGCCCGGCCCCGCGGCGGGAGGGCGGGGCCCCGGCTCCATCGCACCTGGAAGAGCCCGGTTACCTCCTAGGCTGGGACCAGCGAGAGGGACCGTGAGCACGTGGCTGACCTTGCTGGGTCTCAGGTGGCCACGGTTCCCTTAGGGGGCGGGACACCTACCGAAGCAGAAAGGACTGCGGTCTGACCCGGGTAAGGACTGTCCCGTGGGCTTCGCAGTGGGGCTGAGGGGCACGCGCAGACAGCGGAGCTCCGAGTTTGGGACCTAAGTCTGGGAAGGGATGGGGAGAGTGTGGGTGGCAAAAATCTCTAAGCCCGTCTGTGACCCCTCAGGGATAAACGCAGCCAGGCACACCCCTCTTCACGGTGCCCCCCAGGCTTGGAGCAGCCCCAAGGCCTCCGTTCCTAGAAATGATTGGAATCTGGAGGCGGATGGTTTAGGACCCTGGGAACGCCTTGGGCGGCTCATCCTCCCAAAGGGGTGGGGTGGGTGGGGTGTGGGGGCTGCCTCCCAGTCCTGAGACCCCTCCTTGGGTCTGCCCATCCTAGTCTGCCTGGCACCTCGCCAAACACTGTCCCTTCTATCAAACCCCCCCCCACCCCTCCCCAGGCATCCTACTTGGCACCTGTCCCCCTCCAGGGTCCAAAGGCAGGAGCCCTGCCAGCTGGCACCCCCTGCAGAGCCCCCCCTCCTTCCTGCCCCGGGGAATAAACCCTTCCTTTGCCCAGGCTGGCCTGAGCCTCAAACAATGGGGCTTCTGTCCCGCGGGGCCTGCCATCACCTTTTACCTCCCCATTGCGCAATCCCCTCTCTTCCAACAGGTTGGGTCCGGGCCAGGGGACTCTTAAACAGCGGGAGAATGAAAGAGACTCCACCTGGACAGATCCCCCCATCCGGGGCCTGAGCCTCACAGCCACACCAGGGTGGGGGAAGCTTCAAGCCTCGGGGATTCCCTTTGCCCTCTCTCTGACCTCTCCGCCTTGGGGCATCCTCAGTTGGCCAGCCCCCGGGGGGGATGGGAGGGACCAGGACAACAGGCATCTGTGACTGAGTTGACTGGGTTGCCCCCTGCCAGGGGGTACTGGGCAAGGAGTCAACAAGGGAAGCCTGCCCTGGGCGGGGGTGTGGAGGTTGGAGGAGCCATGTCCTGGGCCCCGGCATTGGCTGGGACGCTCACAGGAGCTGGTGCACCTGCTCCTTGCAGGGACCCAGGGGCAACAGGACCCAGATGAGACACAAAGGCTCAGAAGAAGAGACTTACCCAAGATCACAGGCTCTCTAGCTACCATCAGGACCCCTACCTACCGCGGCTCCACTCCTTTCCCCAAGTCATCCTTAGTCACCCACTGCACGGCTCAACACCCTCCTGGTCCGGAAGTCCCTTTTCATGTCTAACCATTCGTCTTACTGCAGGTGAGTCCCTCATCTTAAGAAGCAGACGGAGGCTGCCTTCAGAAGAGCTTGTGCCCAGACTACCCATTTGCGTGAGTCAGTTTCAGCATAATTGGGGGGGGGGTGGTGGCCCAGGGGGCATCTGGCCTTTCCTTTGCCCCACATCACCCCCTGTAGGCTACCCGTGTGAGTCTGTCTTGTGTATCTGAGTGTGAGGTGTTTCTGCTTGAATGTGTCTGAGTCTGCTTGTCTCTGCCACCTGCCTGCAATGTGCCCACATATCTGTTTGCACGTCACTTCTGTGTGGTCATGGGTCAGTCTGTCTGTCGTATAGCGTACTGTCTGCCTATATTCATGTACCTGTTGCCTTGTGTGTCTGTGTGTAGAGCTCTGTGACTGCTCCTGTCTGTGTCTGTCTACCTGCTAGGAGTCTGTCCTGCTAGTTGTCTGTGTATCTGTGTAGGTGTCTGTTTCTATCTGTTCGGGGGTTTTAGCTGGCTGCCTGTCTGTCCCTGCAAGAACAGAGAACAGAGCCAAAAGCATGGCTCCAAGGTCCCTCGTCATCACTGAGTGTGGCACTGAGCCTGCTTCAGTGGAATCTTGTGACTCACTGGGTTCCTTGCCCAAAGAGGAGGGGAAAAGGGCAGGGCTCCAGGGGAGGGACTGGAACCCCACTTTCCTTTTCAACGGCACCTCTTCTTCCTGGTGACTCATTCTCTGTCTTTATTCTTGTCCAAGGGCTTAGGGCAGAGCAGCAGGTGAGAAAACAGCAGGCCTTACCTTCTGAGCCCTCTGGCCTGCTGGACTCTGTAGGAACCCTGTCCTCCCTCACATGTGACCCTGGGCAGACACTGCCCCTCTCTGGGCCTTGCTTTCGCATTTGTACTCAGATGCTCCCTAGAGCCACTTTGATGCTCTTTTCTTTCTACAAAGGGAGGTGAAGCTAAAAAGGGGCAGTGACATGCCCAAGGTCACACAGCAGCACGGAGACCCAGGCAGGCCTCCTCTCCTCTCCCAGGGAGTCCAGCGCTACCCCTCCCCCTTCTCCAGTTGTTCTGGGTGCTCAGAATGGGCCATTTTCCTCTGGAGGCTGAGCAGGGCCTCCTGGGAAAACAAAAGACCCATTGTGTTCTGCTCAACCCAGGTGCACTGAGCCTAGGACCCACTACTTGAGGCCTGAGGGTTCAGATGTTTGGGTTCCAAAGGGCACCCCAGCTAGGGCTGGGGAGCCCTTGTGGATCCCTGCGGTCAGCCGGACAAGTCCAGGGCTTGGAGCAGCGATATCTGGGACTGAGTCTGCACTCCAGGCCCGGCCTCGATGTTGCCCATGTTAGGTCCTGTCGTGACATGTCAGGTTTCCTGGGACCTGTTGGACTGTGTTATCATAGCACTGCCCGCAGGGCTGTGTGGTAGAATGGTGCGCTGCCGTAGCATGCTGGCACTTGTGGTAGATAAGACGGTGGGGTGGGGGGGGCGCCACGTGGAAGTGCGCTGTGCCAAGCTGTGGAATGCTTTCCTTTTTGATGTTCTCATTCATTCCACAAATATTTACTGAGCTTTTACTATGTGCCAGGCTCTGTGCTAACTGTGAGTGTTCAAGCCTGAACCAAACTGTTCAGCTGTCATGAAGTCTGCAAGCTAGTGGGAAAACTGGCAAATGAATAAGCAAACAAACATATAGCTATTCGGGAGTTCCCGTTGTGGCTCAGTGGTAACGTACCCAACTACAGTCCATGAGGACACGGGTTTGATCCCTGGCCCCACTCAGTGCTGGCATTGCTGCGAGCTGTGATGTAAGTTACAGATGTGGCTTGGATCCCACGTTGCTGTGGCTGTGGCGTAGGCCGGCAGCTGCAGCTCCGATTCAACCCCTAGCCTGGGAACCTCTATATGCTTCAGGTCCAGCCCTAAAAAGACAAAAAAAAAGTAACTATTCATTCCACCATATGAAGGGCTATGAAGCTGTGCGCATGGCATGGGGATCTGGAGTGATGTAATGGTCTACAGGAGACGGCATCTGAGCTGAGACCTGAAGGGCGAGAAGGAAGCAACCATTCCTAGAGCCTGGGGGAGGATGTTCCAGGGAGCCAGGCCAGCATGAGCAACGGCCCTGGGGCCTGGCACAAGCTGATCTGTTTGAGACACAGAAGGACATCCAGAGCGGCCGCGCTGCAGTGAACGAGGGGGACAGAGGAGCAAGTTGGGGCTGGGAGGTGGGCTGCACCACCCATCATGCAGGACCCTCAGACTTGACTACTCTTCTGAGCACTACAGAGATTTCAGCGTGACAGCGAAATAATCTGATTCACACGTGCAAAACCCCACTCTGCCCTTCCTATAGAGAACAGATGACCACAAAGTAAGAGTGGAATCAGGGAGGGCGGGGCATGGAGGGGGCCATGGTGTAAGCCCGCCTAGCGATGCCAAGGCTCGAACGGAGCTGGTGGCTGTAGAGATCACGACAAGCAGAACTGCTGGGGACCTATTCTGGAGGTGGAAGGGACAGGGCTAGCTGAAGGGTCAGATATGATGGGTGAGAGAGAGGGGGAGCTAAGGAGGACTTCCGGGTTTGGGGACTGGTGGGTTGAAGATGGTGGCGAATTCTCTGCAGCGTCCTCCCTGGAGTCTGGGCAGACTCAGGGACTGCATGGTCGGTCCCACAAGAGACCAAGTGACCTAGGCTGGTTTCCAGTTCAGACTGGAGAAGGCGAAGGAGGGCAGAGCCGGGGCGGGGGGACTCTTCTCTATTAGACGGTGAGCAGAGAGGAGGGAAGGTCGGGGAGGAAGTGGGGGGACCAGGTGAAGCCAAGAGAGTGTTTCAAGAAGGATCGGGAGCTGCACTCATGCAGTAAGCTGAGGCCAGAGACGTGTCAACCAGATTTGGCAGCAAGGACGTCGGGGCGACCTTGATGGAGCAGTCTGAGTGGAAGAATGACGATGGGAGCCGACTGACTTGGGCGCAAAAGCAAATAGGAGCCAGTGAACCGGAGAGAACAGCCCTTGGCCACGTTTTAGAAAGTTTTAATGCAAAGGGAAACAGAGAAGTGGGGCTGGGAGGAAATAGGGAGGGTCAAGGGAGAGTTTTGTCCAAATATGGAGACTATAACATTTGTCTCTAGGCTGATGGCAAGGAATTGGGGAGGAACTGACGATACAGAGAAAGGGGATTACCCAGGATCAAAGTCCTTGTAAAGTAGGCGGGAGGGGACCTGGAGCACAGAGCTGGCCTGTGATAGGAGCAGGGACAGTTGTCTGAGAGGCAGAAGAAGAGGAAGTGGATTTGTAGAATTAGCCATGCAAAGCCAAGGAAACCTCCTCTGATGGTTTCTATTTGGCCAATGGAGTGGAAGCAAGTTACAGCCAAAGCGAGACAGGAAAAGAAGAGAGGAAGGGGAATCAAGGATTAGATACGAAATAGTTATCACAACCAAGCCCACCAGAGAAACAGAGTAGGATTTCCGGCGGGGCGGAGTGACCATTCCAAGCTGCTGACCATGAATTTGTAGTGACCCTAGCTTGCCAATCTGCTGTTAGTGTGTTTTCTGCCGTACACGGCGCATGTGCCAAGCACGGGCCTTTTCCTGGGTAATCCTATTAAATCAGTTGACAGAGGGGAAAGTCAAGGCTCAGAACGACTTTCTGGCTTGGCCAAGGTCACGCGGTAGAGCATGACCTTGAGCCCAATCCCTGAACGTCTTTGCGGAGGCCGGAACTGTCCAAGGACTAACTGAGCTCTCGGTGGGGGGGCGGGGGGGGTGTTTCATTGTCATCAGTTGGGGGTGCGAGTGGGAAAAAGCAGGAGGGAGAAACCGAGCTTTCTCTTTTCTGTGAAATTTCTGTATGTTGATGCTTGGGGCCAGTTGAGTACAAACGGCCCTGCGCACTGGCGTCCTTGCAAAGTCTGTTTGCCGAGTAACAGCCCCATTTCTTCATCTCGCTGTCTGTCTAAATGGCTAGCTTCTTTCAGTCCTGGGCCAGGAGGGCTGAGATATTTGGGATTAATGGCATCCCTTCATCTCACAATTATCTGCCCTCCTTTAACTCAGCATTACTTTCACTAAAGGGAGCCACGTGGGGAATAGTCAGCTTGGTGTTGGCACCAGCAAACATGTTAGAAAGCTGGTTCTGTCTTCCAGTGCCTGTTTACAGAAATTTTCCACACCTTGCTTGATGTTTCCAGGAATTCCTGATCTTCCCAGCCAGGAATATTAATAAATAGGCCTTGAAAAGTACAAGAGCCTCTTCCGTGGCTGCAAGTACATTGAACATTTTTACCTTTTAATCCCTAAGCAGAAAGTCATAAAACCGTAGACTGGATTAAAAACAAAAAAGCCCACTCAGATAGAAAGAATCATGTATAAGAGCTAGGATTCAGGGGGATATATTCGGATGGGACCTTAGTGTTTGTAATGGGTTGAATGGACCCCCCAAAAAAAGGCATGCCCAAGTCCTAATCCCTAAAACCTAAGACTGTGACCTTATTTGAAAAAAAAGAAAGAGCAGATTAAAAAAAAACAAAAACGGGAATCTTGAGATGAGCTCATTCTGGCTACCCGAGGGGTGGGGGGTAGTGTGCTAAATCCACTGACAAGTGTCCTTACAAGAGACACACAGAGGAAGAGGAGGAGGCAATGTGACCATGAAGGCAGAGACTGGAGGATGTGACCACAAGCCAAGGAACAACTTGAACCCCCAGAAGTTGGAGGAGGAGAGGAACAGATTCTCCCCTAGAGCCTCTGGTGAGAGAATAGCCCTGCCGATGCCTTGATTTTGAACTTCTGGCCTCCAAAACTGAGAAAATACCATTCTCTTTTAAGCAGCCAAATCTGCGACACTTTGTGACAGCAGCCTTAGGAAACTAAAATGTGGTCTTTCATTTCTAGACTCTGTGAGGCCTGAGATCTCTGTCGATCAGAAAGTGCCGGATTAAAGGCTGTGTGCAGACAGAGCCAGCA
Source organism: Catagonus wagneri (assembly GCA_004024745.2). NCBI lineage: Eukaryota > Metazoa > Chordata > Mammalia > Artiodactyla > Tayassuidae > Catagonus > Catagonus wagneri. The sequence goes on from PVHT020000046.1 coordinate 7,515,077, forward strand.
CCATGCAGCTCATATTGGCAAGAGCAGGACAAACTGACTCAGAGGGAATCGACTCATCACAAAATGATTCTCATGAGGTTGTGGGTTCGATCCCTGGCCTCGCTCAATGGGTCAAGGATCCGGTGTTGCCGTGAGCTGTGATGTAGGTCACAGACGCGGCTCGGATCCTGCATTGCTGTGACTGTGGTGTAGGCCAGTGGCTACAGCTCCGATTAGACCCCTAGCCTGGGAACCTCCATATGCTACAGGTGCGGCCCTAAAAAGACAAAAGCCAACCGAACAAAAAAAAATGGTTCAAACACTCATTAGCAGTGATAGAGCCTAACATCAAGGTTCAGAACAGACTCGGCAGCTAGAGGGAGAAGATTTAAATCTTGGCTGCACGTCTCAGTAACCAGGAAACCTGGGGCAGGTTTCTATTGTTGCTGTTTTCTTTTTCTTTTCATGGCTGTGCCTGCGGCATATGGGGGTTCCCAGGCTAGGGGATCGAATCGGAGCTGCAGCTACCAGCCTACACCACAGCCACAGCAACACTGCATCTGAGCCGCATCTCTGACCTATGCCAGCTTGCAGCAATGCTGGATCCTTAACCCACTGAGCGAGGCCAGGGATTGAACCCGCAACCTCATGGTTACTAGTCGGATTCGTTTCCACTGCACCATAACGGAAACTCCTGTGGTATAGATGTGATCCCTGGCCTGGGATCCCACATGCCATGGGTGCTGCCAAAATTAAAGTAAAATAACCCAAATCAAAAGAGCCACAAATGAACTATGAATAAACAAATAGATGCAAATGGGCTTACCCTGACCTAAATCGTGACAAACCAGTTAAAACTAGCTGAAACTAACGTAAACCTGCTCAAACCTCTTGGGTCAACCCATACCCAAACCGGATTATAGCAATCCAACAAGATTAGAGCAGGTCTGAGATCTGTACACATGTTTGCACACGTGGGGGTCTCTGATCTCTGTGTGTGTCAGCTTAGACGGTAACAAACAGCCCCACGTCTCCCAGAGGTGAGCAGTGACAGAAGGCAGAGGCTATGGAAGTAAATCCACACCTAAGAGAGACCAGGACGTATTTCCCTGTGGGAAGCCAATCAATTTTGGATGTAAGAAATACACATATTATTTAGCACAGGTCTAGCCTCAACTATTAGGAACCGACCTCAAGCTAATTAGACAAGAGGTGGGATATCTCGCTCCAGGATCCCAAGGAAACTCCTAAACCTCAGGGGCAAGAAGTGTAGCCAGGATCTAGGGGGATCTAGAAGGTTGTTGGAACCTGAAGCTGTTCTCTCTTTGGCCCAGGGAAGGAGGTGATTCTCCCCAGGCCAGCAGCTCAGTGAGGAGGCTGGGAGCTCAGCAGGATGAGGAGAGGGAGACCCTTGGGAGGTTGGGAGTCTGGTGAGATCAAGAGTTGGAGGCCTTGGAATTCCCTTCATGGCTCAGTGGTTAACGAATCCGACTAAGAACAATGAGGTTCGATCCCTGGCCTTGCTCAGTGGGTTAAGGATCCAGCGTTGCCGTGAGCTGTGGTGAAGGTTGCAGACGCGGCTCAGATCCCGCATTGCTGTGGCTGTGGCGAAGGCCGGCAGCTACAGCTCCTGTTAGACCCCTAGCCTGGGAACCTCCATATGCCGCAGGTGCAGCTCTAGATAAAGGCAAAAAGACAAAAAAAAAAAAAAAAAAAAAAGAGTTGGAGGCCTTGGAGTTCCCACTGTGGCTCAGCAGTAACAAACCCAACTAGTATCCATGAGGATGTGGGTTCAATCCCTGGTCTCGCTCAGTGCGTTAAGGATCCAGTGTTGCCGTGAGCTGCAGTGTAGGTCACAGACATGGCTCAGATCCCCTGTTGCTGTGACTGTTATGTGGGCCAGCAGCTGCAGCTCCGATTTGACCCCTAGCCTGGGAACCTCTATATGCCGCAAGTGTGGCCATAACAAGAAAAAGAAAACAGCAACAACAGAAACTTGCCCTAGCTGTCCTGGTTACTGAGAAGGGGAGCCAGGATTTGAACCTTCTCCCCCTGGCTGCCAAGTCTGTGCTCTGAACCTTGATGTTAGGCTCTATCACTGCTGATGAGGGTTTGAACCATTTTGTGATAAGTCGATTCTTTCTGAGTCAGTTTGTTCTGCTTTTGCCAACATGAGCTGCTTGGTTCTGGCTCCAGCTGCACACAGAAAAACAAAAACAAAAACAAAAACAACTCAGAGCTGGGGGGCAGCAGCCCTTCTGTAGTGACAAACAGACGCTGGGGATATAAGGAGGGGCCCAGGGAGCATCTCCGCCAGATCGTCACACAGCTGCTCGTACACAGATGGGCTTGGGCAGAGAGAGGTATGTGGGTCAAGCGCCTGAGTGGGAGTCAGAGGCCTTCAGTACCAGTCCTGTGTGACCTTGAACAAGTCGCTTCCCCAGCTGGGCCACGGGAACTCATATCTGAAATAAGAAGGAGCCCTCCGTGGTCACCAAGGGCTCTAAGCTCATAGAGAGCTCAGAAAACACAGGCAGAACACTCTCTGATATAAACCATGGCAGTATCTTTTCAGATCCACCTCCTAGAGTAATGAAAATAAAAACAAAAATAAACAAATAGGGCCTAGTTAAACTTAAAAGTTTTGCACAGCAAAGGAATAAACAGAACCAAAAGACAACCAAAGAATGGGAGAAAATATTTGCAAGTGAAGCAACTGACAAGGGATTAATCTCCAAATTATACAAACAACTCATGCAGCTCAATATCGAAAAACAAGCAACCCAATCAAAAAATGGGCAGAAGAGGAGTTATTTTCTTTTTTGCTTTTTAGGGCCGCACCCGAGGCATATGGAAGTTCCCAGGCTAGGGGTCAAATCGGAGCTGCAGCTGCTGGCCTACACTACAGCCATAGCATCGCAGGATCCGAGGCTTCTCTGCGACCTACATCATGGTGATGTCGGATCCCTGACCCACTGAGCAAGGCCAGGGATCAAACCTGAATCCTCATGGATACTAGTCGGGTTCATTACCTCTGAACCATGGTGGGAACTCCAGAAGAGCATTTTTGAGTTATGGCTCAGCGGTAACGAACCTGACTAGTATCCGTGAGAACTGGGGTCTGATCCCTGGCCTTGCTCAATGGGTTAAGGATCCAGCATTACTGTGAACTGTGGTATATGTCGCAGACACGGCTCAGATCCCATGTTGCCGCGGCTGTGGTGCAGGCTGGCAGCTACAGCTCTGATTCAGTCCCTAGCCTGGGAACTTCCATGTGCTGCGGGTGCAGCCCTAAAAAGATAAAAAAGGTGTGTGTGTGGGGGGGATCAAAGAAGACACGGATGGACAAAAAAAAAAAAACATGAAAAGATACTCAACATTGTTAATTATTAGAGAAATGCAAATCAAAACTACTCTGAGGTACCATACCAGCCAGAATGGCCATCACCAAAACATCTACAAACAAGGGAGTTTCCACTGTGGTGCAGAGGAAAAGAATCTGACTAGTATCCATGAGAATGTGGGTTCCATCCCTGGTCTCGTTTAGTCGGGGATCCGGTATTAGAGTGAGCTGTGGTGTAGTTGGAGATACGGCTCAGATCTGGCATTGCTGTGGCTGTGGTGTAGGCTGGCAGCAATAGCTGTTTCAACCCCTAGCCTAGGAACTTCCATATGCCATGCAGCCCTAAAAAGCAAAAAAAAAAAAAGTCTACAAACAATAAATGATGGAGAAGGTATGGAGAAAAGTGAACCCTCTTACAGTGCTCGTGAGAACGTAAATTTGAAAACAGTATGGAGGTTCATCAAAAAACTAAAAATAGAACTACCGTATGATTCAGCAATCCTACTCCTGGGCATCTATCCAGAGAAAACCGCAATTCAAAAAGATACATGCACCACAATGCTCAATGAAGAGCTATATACGATAGCCAAGACATGCAAGCAACCTGAATGCCCATCGACAGAGGAACAGATAAAGAAGATGTGGTACGTATATACAATGGAATATTACTCAGTCATAAAAAGAATGAAATAATGTTTTCAGCAACATTGTTGGACCTAGAGATTATTATACTAAATGGAAAAAGTCAGACAGTGAAAGATAAACATCACATGATATCACTTATGTGTGGAATCTAAAAAAAGGATACAAGTTTTTTTTGGCCTTTTAGGGCCGCACCCAAGGCATAAAAAGTTCCCAGGCTAGGGGTTGAGTCAGAGCTACAGCTGCCGGCCTACACCACAGCCACAGCAACACCAGATCCGAGCTGAGTCTGCGACCTACACCACAGTTCACAGCAACGCTGGATCTCTCCTCACTGAATGAGGCCAGGGATCGAATCCGCATTATCATGGGTATTAGTCGGATTCATTTCTGCTGTACCACAATGAGAACTCCAAATGAACTTATTTGCAGGACAGAAACAGACTCACAAACTTTGGGAAAAAAAACCAAAACTTATGGTTATTACCAAGGGGGACAATTTGGGGGGGGGGGTGCTGGACCAGGGGTCTGGGATTAGCACATGCGCACTGAGGTATATGGAATGACTGGCCAACGGGGACCTGCTGTAGAGCACAGGGAACTCTACCCAACATTCTGTGGTGATCTATGTGGGAAAAGAATCTGAAAAAGAATGGGTGCATGTATATATATAAGGTTATCGCTTTGCTGTACAGCAGAAATTATCACAACATTGCAAATCAACTATACTTCAATAAAACTTTAAAAATGAAATACATAGGAGTTTCCATCAGGTCTCAGCGGAAACGAATCTGACTAGCATCCATGAGGATGCAGGTTTGATCCCTGGCCTCGCTGAGTGGGTTAAGTATCCGGCGTTGCCGTGAGCTGTGGTGTAGGTCAAAGGTGCAGCTCGGATCTGGCGTTGCTGTGACTGTGGTGTAGGCCGGCAGCTGTAGCCCTAATTCGACCCCTAGCCTGGGAAGTTCCATATGCTGCGGGTGCGGCCATAAAAAGACAAAAGATAAAAAAAATTAAATAAATAATGATTTTATAAGTCATCTCAAAAAGAGAGGAAGAACTCATTCAGGCCAACCCTCTCATTTATAACTGAAGAAATAAAGACTAGACAGAGGGAGGAATGAGACCATGGTCACACAGGGAGAGGGAAATGAAGGGAACTGTCATTTCTTGTCCACCTACTGTGTTCTCGATAAAGCCCCTCCGAGAAGAATGCTCTTCGTCCTGGCCAGCACAAATACCAGAATGTGGGTTATTGCATTTCACCTCCCAACACACCTCTGAGGTTTTATCATCCCCATTTCCTGGATGAGAAAACTGAGTCCCAGAGGCATGACTTGCTCAAACATAGCTATTTGAATCTGTGTCTCTAGGTCCCCCAGGGCAGAAGGGAGAATGAGGATGGAATGCCAGAAGTCAAGGGTGCCATTGGAGGACAAGTCCCAGAATCAATCTTTTTTTTTTTTCTCTCTCCCTTTTTTGGCCACCACAAGGCATATGGAGTACCCAGATCAGGGATCAGATCCCAGCCAGAGTTGCACCTATGTCACAGGTGTAGGAATGCTGGATCCTTAACCCACTGGGCCAGGCTGGGGATGGAACCCGTGTTCAAGTTTCCAGAGATGCAGCCGATCCCATTGCACCACAGCAGGAACTTCCAGAATCGACTTTTGAGGGCAAAGCAAGGGAGCAGGCTGAGGCCCACTAAGAAGCTGGGGGGATAGTGCCCACTGCCTCATTTTAAAACAATTACTTTTGGAGCTCCCTGGTGGCTCTACAGGTCAAGGATCTGGTGTGGTCACTGCTGTGATGCAGGTTCGATTCCTGAACCTGGAACTTCTACATGCCTCAGATGTGGCAAAAAAAAAAAATGAGTTTTATTTAATTTTTCATTAGTACATTCTCATGGTTCAACAAAATGTATAAAAAGCATACAGTGAAAAGTCTCACTCAGACACGTGTGCTTCATTTGTCCTATTCTGACTCCTTGTCCCCCCCCGCCCACAGTTCACCGCTTTTGACTAATATCTCAGGTATTCTTGAAGAGCAGTTTTATTCAAATACAAAAAATGAACTTATGTTTCTAACGCTCCTTTTACATAAAAAGTAACAAACTACTGTGCCATAACTTTTCCCACAAGTCACCCATCTTAGAGAGTTTTACCAGCCAATAGAGCTTCCTTGTTCTTTCATATCACTGCCTAATATTCTATTGTGAAGACTGAAATAATTCATTTAACCAGTACTCTATCGATGGACATTTGAGTCCTTTCTAGTTTTTCTTTTCTTGGTATGACAGTACAGCTGCAATAAATAACCACGTACGTACATGGTTTAATACGTATATAGGTACACTTGCAGAATTAATCCCCAAAAGTGGATGCTGGGTTGAAGGCACTGTAGTCTTTTCCTCTGGCTGCATAACAAAGTGCCACAAATTCAGAAGCTTAAAGCCACCCCTGTCTATTAGCTAACAGTCCATAGATAGGTCAGATGTCCTGCAAGGTGTCAGGATGGAATCAAAGTGCTGGCAAGGCTTAGTTCTCATTTGGTGCCTCAGGGGGAAATCTGCCTCCAAGCTTGCTCCTCTGGTTACAGCAGAACTTGCTGCCTTGTGGTCTCTGGTTTCTTGCTGGTGATGAGCAGAGAGCCTCCCTCAGCTGCTAAAACACACCTACCAACTCTTGTCATGTGGCTTCATCCAGAAGCCACGATGAATCATTTTCGAGCTTCAGATCTCTGACTTTTCCTTCTGAGACCAGCTGGAGAAGAGTCTCTGCATTAAAGAGCTCAGCTGAGCAGATCCAGCCCACTTAGGGTAATCTCTCAGCCTTCACATCAGCTGACTTGGGACTTTACTTACACCTGCAAAAATCTCTCTAGCCATTTAATGGAACATAATCATTGAGTCTATATTTTCATCATATTTACAGATTCTACTCACATGCAAAGGATCACACCAAGCTGAAAGCCAAAGAGGTTCACCTTAGAGTCCTGACACAGGAGGATGTGTAATTTGGATAGATATTGCATCTGGTCCCCCTCGGGGGTTGTGCAGTAGGATCGTGACTCCCCCCACAGTGTCACCTGAAGAATGACATCAAACTTCTGAATTTCCGCCAGTCTGATAGGCAAAAATGGAATCTTTTCTTTTCTTTCTTTCCTTTTTTTTAGGGCCACACCAGAGGTTTATGGAAGTTGCCAGGCTAGGGGTCAAATCAGAGCTGCAAATGCTGGCCTACACCACAGCCACAACGACAGTAACGCCAATCCAAGCTGCGAGCTGCGTCTGCGACCTACCCCACAGTTCACGGCATGGGCAGATCCTTAACCCACTGAGCAGGGCCAGGGATCGAACCCGAAACCTCATGGATGCTAGTTGGGTTTGTCACAAGGGGAACTCCCTCAGCGTATTTTTAACACGTTGTTATCTTCTTATGAACAAGGCTGAGGATTTCTTCAACAGCTTAAAAGCCATTTACATTTCTTTTTTGATATGGCTTCCGGTTTTAAATCATAGAAAGGTCTTTCTAACTCCAAAGTTAATCAGAAATCTTTCTCTGTTTTCTTCCAGTGATTTTATGGTTTCATTGTGTAGCCACCGGTTCTTGGAACTAGAAGCTTCTCTCGTCATTTCCTCAGCAGCGAATGCAAAGCTGGATCCCAAAAGGCTTGGGGTTTAGGGTAGAGAAAGGCGCTGCCATGTAGAGCCCTCTAGGCGCTGGGCTCCAGGATCCCCTTCAGCTCTGTCAGCAATCCCAGCCGGCGGGCCCTCCCTGCTCCCTCCCTCCAGCACTCACTGTGTCCTGAGCGGGCAGAGGGGGCCTGGAGATGAGGGAGACCCTGCTCTGCCTGAGGAGTGAGACACGGGCATGGCCAGACCAGGATGGAGAAACAGAAGCAGGGCTGTGACTCCAGGGGACGGAGAGGGGGATTCTGCTGGGAGCATCCAGGAGGCTCCAGGGTTAAGAATGAGGAGAAACGTAGTAGCAGTGATGGGGAAAGGAGAGCAGCAGGAGTAAAAACAGGGAGGTGGAAAAATCAGCCTGAAGTCTAGCCTGGAGAGAAGCATTTAGTAGACCATGAAGTCCTCAAGGGAAGGGACAGAGGATGACTTATCTCTGTGCACCAGCCAGAGTTTGTCAGAGGAAATGAGGCAGAAGAGACACGGGGCTTTGGATCCCAGGCAAAATCATTTTTCCCTTTACTCTGGCAGTGAGAAGCGAAGACCTCCAAGAAGAAGCCCTTGGTTTTGCCTTCATCTCAGAACCTGGGCGATCTACGCACACCACTGCCCCCTTGTGGCTTATCTGGGAATTCTTTATGACTAGCCTCAGCTGTCAGGTCTGAGTGGAGCCAATCCAGGGAACTGAAGACAGGAAGGATTGAAAAACCAGAGGCCATCTGGTCTGACTTCATGGCATATGAAGAAACCAAGTCTCAAAAAGGGTACTGCCAGGGAGTGAGCAGTGTAAGGCAGTTCTTGATTTGCAGGCTGGCTCTACTTCTTATTAGTTCCAGACCCAGAAAAGTGGCCTCACCCCTACGAATCCACAGTTCCAATCTCTGTCCAATGAAGTCTGGGATCTGGCAGACTTTTCTCTTCTGGTAATGTCAGGCTATTGCTCAGATCAGTTCTCCCATTGAAAACAACTAAAAATGCTGGTATACGGGTGTAACCAGAGGGTACAGAGTCACCAGAACAAACTGAAGGGAAAACAGAAACTGACAGACAACCCAAGCAAGAAAGTCATTTTCGGATTCCCTCCCATTTGAACTGTGGTCTTGCTGACTTCCCTGGGCCAGAGACACAAATGAAAGTTAGAAAATATGGAAGATCATATAAAAACTTCCCCACAATGAGCTGGGATTTTCAAAAGCCATGCTTCCTTAAGGAAACCAGCCCTAGATGGACTGGCAGCCCCCGTTTATATCTGACGCATGGTCTGTAACCTCAAGTCTTGAACTGAGGTTGCAGTGCCCCCAGACTATTTGTTCTTCTGGCCTTCTGGGAAAAAGAAAGGAAAACCTTCTTTGGAGAGAGGGTTCATTATCCCTAGACTTGAACAAGTTAAGCATGCAGATTATAACAATAATAAAAAAAAGCGTAATTTAAGGGAAATGGAAGTTCCCTCTGGATAAGGTCTACTAACCGAATACCTCTGCGTATTAACATCAGACAAAAGTGGGCTTTAAGGCAAGAAGTACTATTAGAAGTAGAGACGGCCACTGTATAAATAATAAGTTGAACAGGCACTCCACAGAAAAGGAAAACCAAATGACTGATAAACATATAAGAAAGTGCTCAGCTTCACAATTAACATGAAAATGCAATTAAGACCACAATACGACACTGCTCCACACTTATCACTTGGGATAACTTACAATTTTAACAATATCACGTACTGGAGATTACTTGACATACAAAGAGACAGGAAAACATGAAAAAAAGATGGAAAGTAGTGTCAGAACCACAATGATCCACATATTGGAGTTAGCAGACAAGCATTTTAAAATAACCCTGATAATGTGTTTTTGCTTTTGTTTTTTGTTTTGTCTTTTTGCCTTATCTAGGGCGGCACCCGCGGCATATGGAGGTTCCCAGGCTAGCGGTCTAACAGGAGCTGTAGCCACTGGCCTACACCACAGCCACAGCAACACGGGATCCGAGCCGCGTCTGCAACCTACACCACAGCTCATGGCAACGCCGGATCCTGAGCAAGGCCAGGGATCAAACCCGCAACCTCATGGTTCCTATTCAGATTCGTTAACCACTGAGCCCCGATGGGAACTCCTGATAATATGCTAAAGAACATAAAAGAAAAAAAGATTGGCAAAGTTGCTATAAAATAGAAATTGTCAACAGAGAAGCTGCATGTATTCTTTAAGTGATCAAATATTCTAAAACCGAGAAATACAACACTCAAAATCAAGAACTTGTTGGATGTAGCAGCAACAATAAAAAGGATACAACAGAAGGACAAAAGACAGGATTAGCAAAGTTGAAGATAGTTCAATAGAAAATATCCAGGAGTTGCTGTACAGTAGAAAATTGACAGAACACTGTAAACCAGCTATAGTGAAAAAAAAATCATTATACAAAAAAAAAAGAAAAGAAAATATCCAGAAGTTCCCGTTGTGGCTCAGTGGATTAAGAACCTGACATAGTGTCTGTCTGTGAGGTTGCAGGTTCGATCCCTGGCCTCACTCAGTGGGTTAAGGATCCGGCATTGCCGTGAGCTGTGGTGTAGGTTGCAGATGTGGCTGGGTGTAGGCTGGCGGCTACAGCTCGGATTCAACCCCTAACCTGTGCCACAGGTTCAGCCCTAAAAAGACAAAAAAAGAAAAAGAAAGAAAGAAAATATCCAAGCTGAAACAGAGAAAGAAAATGTCAGGAACAGAGCATGAGAGGTTCTAACATTTGTGTAATGAGAGTCCCAGAAGGGGAGAAAAGAAATTTGGGACAGAAGAATATTTGAAAATTATTTCAAATGACTGACAATTTTCCAAAATTGTTGAAAGATATCAATCCACAAATTCAAGAAGCTTAGTAAAGCCCAAACAAGTTTCACTAAAAAAAAAAAAAAAGCACACACACACTTAGAAGCATATTGTCAACAGCTGAAAACTGAGACAAAGAAAAAAATCTTAAAAGTAGCTAGATAAAAGAAGACATATTATCTCAAAGTAACAGCGATAAGACTGATGTCTACATTTCAAAAGAAACTATAAATCCAGAAGAAAACGCAGTAACAGTTTATTTTATTTTTGGAATGACATTTTAAAAGTCAGAAATTTAAAAAAACTTGATAATCTATAATACTATACCTATTCGCTTAAGAATTAAGGTGAAACAAAGACATTTTCATACAAAGAAAAGTTGAGAAAATGCATTGCTGGCCAACCTGTACCACAAAAAATATGATAGGAAATTCTTCAGGCTGAAGTAAAATGATCCCAGATGAAAGCACAGACCTTCAGAGAGTAATACGGGGGACTGGCAAGGACAAACGTGTGGGCAAACATAAAAGAATTGACTAATAAAACAATAATATAAAACAATAATAGAAATGTCTTGTAGGGTTTATCACATATATGGAAGTAAAACGTACAGTAATAGCACAAAAAGTGGAAGGGAATGGATGAGCTGAACTGTTGTAAGTTTCTTGCATTGTTAAAACAGTGGTCAACATATTAATTTATAAGACGATGAGTCTGTAATGCTGTGATGTGGACCGAATGTGTCTCCCTCTTCCCCACCCCCACCCGCCCATCTCCACACATACGTTGAAACTCTAATCTCCAATGTGATGGTATTTGGAGATGGAGCCTTTGGGAAGTAATTAAGTTAAGAGGATGAGTCCTCATGGGATTAGTGCTCTGCTAAGAAGAGAGGCAAAAGAGCTTGCTTCCTCTCTCTGCCACGTTAGGACACAGCATGAAGACAGCCGTCTGCGAACAAGAAGAGGGTTCTCACCAGAATCTAACCACGCTGGTGCCCTGACCTTGAACTCCCCAGGCCCCAAATTTGTGTTGTTTAAACCAGCGGGTTTAAGGTATTTTCTTACAGCAACTTGAACTGACCAAGATATACAATAATAGGTCAAGGAGGTGTATTTAAATCTCTGGAGTGAGCACTGAAAGAATTTTATAAGACTATATAACTAGAACCTAATATAGGAAAACATAAAATAATGAAAAACGACTTGATTATCCAAAATAAGAAAATAGTGGGGGAATAAACTAACAAAGAACAGGTGAGACAGAAAAACAAACAGCAAATGCTACCTAAGTCCAACTATATAGTAATTACATGAAATATGCATGGTTCAAACAAACTGACTAAAAGGCAGATATCATTATAATGGATTTTTTAAGCTGAATTATATATTTCTAAGAAACACTCTTAAAACACACACATATATAAAAACACAGAAACATGAGAAAAAGAAAGTATATATATGTATGACTGGGTCCCTTTGCTATGCAGCAGAAATTGACAGAACATTGTAAATCAACCATACTTTAAATTATTTTTTAAAAAATAGGGAGTTCCCATGTGGCTCAGCAGGTTGACAACCTGATTAGTATCCATGAGGATGCAGGTTCAATACCTGGCCTCATTCAGTGCGTTAAAGGATCCAGCATTGCCGTGAGCTGTGGTGTAGGTCACAGACGCAGCTCAGATCTGGCATCACTGTGGCTGTGGTATAGGCTGGCAGCTGCAGCTCCAATTTGACCCTTAGCCCAGAAACTTCCAAATGCTGCAGGTGCAGCCCTAAAAATAATAATAATTTTAAAAATAAAACAATGCAGATAATAACCCAGGAATAGACAAATACACTAGAATATGAACCCAGAAAATTAATATAATAAAATCGAAAAAAAACTTTTAAAAATAAAAATATAGGAGTTCCCATTGTGGCTCAGTGGGATGAATCTGACCAGCATCCATGAGGACACAGGTTCGATCCCTGGCCTCGCTCAGTGGGTTAAGGATCTGGCGTTGCCATGAGCTGTGGTGCAGGTCACAGACATGGCTTGGATCCTGCTTTGCTGTGGTTGTGGTGTAGGCCGGCAGCTACAGCTCCGATTGGATCCCTAGCCTGAGAACCTATATATGCCATGAGTGTGGCCCTAAAAAAGACACACACACACACAAAAACAATACATCCCTCCATGTATTCATCTCCTTGCATAGTCCCTCTCATATTGACTCTGAGCTCCGACTTGTGACTTATCTTAGACTGTGAGGCTTTACCCAGCGTGATGCAAGAAGGTAAGCTCTTGCACATGGGGTTTTGTTCTCTCTGCATGTTCCATCTTGGAACTCTGAGCCTCCACGTAAAGTGACCACAATACCTCAATTGGGAAACCATAGATAGCAGGCCAGCCTCCTGCTGTTCCCTCAGCTAAAGAATCCTATGTGTATTAAGACACCTTTATTTTTCAGCCCAGTTGAGTCTCCAGATAACTGTAGTCGACATCAAAAGAGCTGCCCAGATCATATATCTGGAGAAAACAACATTTCAAAAAGATACATCCACCCCAATGTTCATTGCAGCCCAATTTACAATAGCCAAGACATGGAAACAACCTAAATGTCCATCGACAGAGGAATGGATAAAGAAGATGTGGTACATATATACAATGAAATACTACCTAGTCATAAGAGAAGAACGAAAAATGCCATTTGCAGCAACATGGATGGACTTAGAGATTATCATACTAAGTGAAGTAAATCAGAAAAAGACGTATCACTTATATGTGGAATCTAAAATATGACACAAATGCGCTTATCTGCAGAACAAACAGATTCACAGACATAGAGAACAAACTTGTGGTTGCCAAGGGGGAAAGGCGGGAGAGATGAACTGGAAGTCTGTGATTAGCAGATGCAAACTATGATATGGAGAATGGATAAACAATAAGGTCCTACTATATAGCACAAGGATAAACAACAAGGTCCTACTATATATTCACTGTCCTTTGATAAACCATCACGGAAAAGAAGGTGGAAAAAAAATGTGTGTATATGTATAACTGAATTGCTTTGCTATAGGGTAGAAATGAACACAACATTGTAAATCAACTATATTTCAGTAAAATAAAATTTAAAAAAAAGTCTGCCCAGATGAACCCAGTTCAGAGTGCACAACAGTGACCAAATAATGGTTTTGACTTAAGCCGTTAGTTTTTATAGTAGTTCGCTGCACAGTAATGGATGATTGGAACAAGACTTGGACAGCTTTTTCACAAAAGAGGGTATACACGTGGCCAATAAGCCGCGTCTTGTTGTGCGGTTGTTAGGAAATTCCAAACTGAATCCACAGTGAAATAACATTGGCTACCACTAGAGTGGCTAAAATAAAATAAGATTAACAGGGATTTCCCGTTGTGGCGCAGTGGGAACAAATCCGACCAGTATCTATGAGGATGTAGGTTCGATCCCTGGCCTTGCCAGCGGGTTAAGGGTTTGGCGTTGCCAGGAGCTGAGGTGTAGGTCACAGACAGGGCTTGGATCCCTCATTGCTGTGGCTGTGGTGTAGGCCAGCAATTGTAGCTCCAATTCGACCCCTAGACTGGGAAGTTCCACAGGCTGAGGGTGCGACCCTAAAAAGCAAAAAAAAAAAAAAAGGATTTCCCGTTATTGCTCAGCACTTAGCAAACCCGATTAGCATCCATGAGGACTTGGGTTCGATCCCTGGCCTGATTCAGTGGGTTAAGGATCTGGGGTTGCAGTGAGCTGTGGTGTAGGTTGCAGACGCAGCTTGGATCCCACGTTGCTGTGGCTCTGGTGTAGGCCGGCGGGTACAGCTCCGATTGGATCCCTAGCCTGGGAACCTCCATATGCCCTGGGTGTGGCCCTAAAAAGACCACACAAAAAAAAAAAGATTAACAATGCTAAATCCTGGTGAAGATTTAGAGAAACCAGAAGATTCATACATTGAGGATGGGAGTGCAAATTGGTACACCACCTCAGAAAACTGCTCTATAGCTTCCTGGAATGTTCGACATATGTCTGCCTTATGGATTAGCAAGTCTACTCCTAGGTATTCACGCAAGATGATATCAAGGCCGATTTTAGATCTGGGGTGGGAAATGTACAAGATGAGAGAAGAAAACACTGCAATGAGCCCCCTGATGACAACAAACATGCATCACCTATAAAAGTAGGGTGGTCAGAAAAAGAAAAGAAATATGAATCTGATTAAGTCCAATTAGCAATTACCAGAAAATTCAAAGGCGAGAGGAACGTGGTATCTACACCGTGGGGATGCAATTAGCAATGACAGTGGGAAACTCTAGAGGACAATCTGGTTTCATTAGCAAATGAATCACAAGAAGAAGAAAAAGATGGAAAAAGAACCAAAGACTAAGCAGAATGTAATGACACTTTAAAATAAAGAAAAAACAGGCAAAATACAAATCAGGATGCTGCTTGCTCTTGCGGGTGGAGGTGGGCCGGGGGTATTTGGGAGGGGGACATGGAGAGTTTCTAAGGTGGGTGGCAAGGTTTTGCGTTTAGACCTGAGTGATGGTTATGGGGAAATTTGCCTAATTAGGATTCATTAATCTGTATTTTGGTTTTTTGCTTTCGTTTGTTTTTTGTGGCAGCCCCTGTGGCATATGGAAGTTCCCAGGCTAGGGGTCAAATTGGAGCCCATCTGCAACCTTGCCACAGGCAAGGTAATGCCAGATCCTTAACCCAGTGAGCAAAGCCAAGGATCGAATCCACATCCTCAGGGAGACAACCTAACCCGCTGGGCAACAAAGGGAAATTCTGTTCATATGTTTCATGTGGTTTTCTGTATTCGTGTTGTAGTTAACCATTAAAAGGGTTTAAAGAAATCATTCAGAAGAAAACGGATGCAAGTTTTTAGGCGTCAGTTCCCAGAGCTTCAAAATCTGAATGAAGTCTCCTAACCCATGATCTTTTAGAAACTTCTAGAGGTTTTTAGGTAACCCTTCGGAAGGTGCATTTTGAGAACCGTTGGTGAAGGAATTAGGGAGCCAGGGAAGGTTTTGCAGCTAAAGGAAAAGTAGTTTTGACTTGGAAAAATCCCTCTGCAGCGTGGAGGATGGGTTGGAGGAGTTCCGAGACTGACTCGCAAGGTCGGAAGAGATGCAAAGTCTGGCCATCGGAGCAGCGGTCCTGGGGATGGGGTGGGATGCGGCGTAGAGAGATGTTACAGAAGTAAAACTTAAGCCTGTTTCCAGATTCCCAACAGAGAGCGATCTTTGGGATTTGGAGATGAGATCTCAGAATCCCAGGAAATTCTCAGGAGTTCCTGATATCATACACAATTCTGTATTTTCCCCAACACTTGATGTGTTTTGGAAAAATAACGATTGGCCATAATAATAAACAGTGAACATTTTTCTGCAAGAGGATTGTACTAGACATTCCAGAGGGTTTCGGTGTAAAAAATCATAATCGCAGATGCATGGTATATTGTCAAGAGCCAATATAATATGACAGGATGGCATACAGTATTTCCCCCTCTCCTTACCCATGGTTTTGCTTTCCATAGTTTGTTACCCACCGTCAACCACAGTCCAAAAATATTAAATGGAAAGTTCCAGAAACAAACCATTCATAAGTTTGAAATTGTGCGCCGTCCTGAGCAACCTGATAAAATCTCTAGCCGGCCAGCTCCATCCCCGAGGGACAGGAATCAATCAGCCCTTTGTCATCAGAATGCTGCCCACGAGGCATGCAGTGGCCATCAGTTATGGGATTGACTGTCGTAGTACCTGTGTTCAGATAACCCTTGTTTTACTTAATAAGGGCCCCAAAGCACAAGGGTAGCAATGCTGGCAGTTCAGATGCGCCAACCGGAAGCTGTAAATTGCTTCCTTTAAAGGAAAGGGTGAAAGTTCTAAACCTACAAGGAAAGAAAAAATGCTGAGGCTGCTGAGATCTACAGCAGGAACAAATTTTCCATCCGTGAAGTTGTGGAAAAGAAAAAAGACTTTCGTGCTACTTTTGCTGCGTCACACCTCAAAGTGCAAAAGTTTTGGTCACAGCGTGAGAAAATGCTTAGTTAAGATGGAAAAGGGGTTACATTTTTTTCCCTTTTTTTTACACTCATATCTATGGCTATGGAAGTTCCCAGGCTAGGGGTCCAGTTGGAGCTGCAGCTGCCAGCCGACACCATGGCTTGCGGCCACACCGGATCCTTAACCCACTGGGTGAGGCCAGGAATCAAGCCCTCACCTTCACGGACACTGTGTCAGGTTCTTAACCCATTGAGCCACAGTGGGAACTCACGAAAAGGCACTAAACTTGAATGCTATGTTGAGAGGGACCACGTTCACATGACTTGCATTACAATGTATTGTAGTTGTTCTGTTTAGTTAGTGTTAATCACTGTGCCTACTTCATAAATTAAACTTTATTATAGGTTTGTATGTATAGGGGGAAAAAACATAGTACATATAGGGTTTGGTGCTCTCTGCAGTTTCAGTAACACACTAGGGGTCTTGGAACATATTGTCCTTGGATAAGGAGGGACAACTGTATCTCAATAACACGTAAAAATGACCTCTACCTCATACAGACTTTTGATAGTAAAAAAACATTATGAAGGGGGAACAGTAACTCAAAGTCAATGCCGGACAGAAGTCATTTAAAATACCGCACGGTTACTGTTTAAAAGAGTCTTAAAATGGGACTAGGAAATCCGACCAGGAACCATGAGGTTGCGGGTTCCATCCCTAGCCTTGCTCAGTGGGTTAAGGATCTGGCATTGCCGTGAGCTGTGGTGCAGGTTGCAGACGCGGCTCGGATCCCGCATTGCTGTGGCTGTGGCGAAGGCCAGCAGCTACAGCTTCTGTTAGACCCCTAGCCTGGGAACCTCCACATGCTGCGGGTACAGCCCCAAAAAGCAAAAAAATAAAATAAAATAAAATGACAAGAGTCTTAAAATGAAAATTTTAAACACAAACTATAGGGAGTTCCCGTTGTGGCTCAGCGGAAACAAATATGACTAGTATCCACAGGGATGTGGGTTCAATCCCTGGCCTCGCTCAGTGGGTTAAGGATCTGGCATTGCCGTGAGATGTGGTGTAGGTTGCAGACGTGGCTAGGAGCCCGAGTTGCTGTGGCTGTGGTGTAGGCTGGCAGCTGCAGCTCCCATTTGACCCCTAACCTGGGAACCTCCACGTGCCGCGGGTACTGTCCTAAAAAAGAAAAAAAAAAACAAAAGAATTGAGTGTGTTCAAACACGTCTTCAAGTTGGATATTTGGTCACGTTGCTTCATATAACTTTCCTCTTTTTTGTTTCTTGGCTGTGCCTTCAGCATATGGAAGATCCCAGGCCAGGGATTGAACCCACGCCACAACAGTGACCAGAGTAACTGCAGTGATAATGTCAGATCCTTAACCCTCTGAGCCACAAGAGAACTCCACTTTTCTCTTTTTAATGATGAGCTGTTTTGCTTTACAAAGAACTGTAGTCAATAGCAAACATTCAAACACTGGAAAATACCAGCTAACGTAATTGCGCAGTATTCGAGTGTCGAAATTACCAAATTAAGGACTTGTTTTGCTTCCAAAACTTATTATTTCTTGGAACACTACCCATAGGATTTGAATAGAGCTTACTCATACTATATATATAAACTTATAAATATTCATTTCATCTGCAAGAATGGCTCACAAATTAGCAGCAGACAGGTCCACAAACACATACTTATAACATGGCAACAGCTACAAGCAAGACAAATTACATCCCAACCAATTCTCTCCTACATGCTCCTGCTCCAGATCCCGGAAATATAGACCTTGACCTTTGACTCCGAGTGCCAGTATTTCCTGTTCTAGCTTTTGACATGTCAGTGGATTCCTTCAAACCAGATACTTCTCTTTAAGTTTCAAAGGAGAATAATCACAGTGTTTCCTACCATCAGACACTGACATCATACAAACCAAGAGAGGAAAGAGTTTCAAGGTGGAAGTGGTCAGCTGTGTGAGTGGGATGGGCGCTGGTGGAGGCTGTGGGGTGCTTGAGAGAAGACCAGTGGCGTGACCCTCCTGCTAGAAAGCTCTGCTCTGACACCTACACGTTCTGCAGAGGTAGCTGGGCTCTGGGGTGTCGGTGAGCTCCGCCTGTATTGGAACCCCCGCAAACCTTTCACAGCCTCAGCGCCTTTGCAGTGCTGTTCCCCTTCCTTGGAGCATCTTCTCCCACCCCTTCCAGACACTGGGTCTCTCCTCAAATGTCACCTTCACCCACTCTCTACAGTCACTCTTCTTTAATTCCTTAGCATCACCCATCACAACCTAGCATTATCTGGTTTATTCACTGGTTTTCTACCTACCCTCCCATCCCCCACGTGGAATGTCAGCTCTACAAGAACATTGATCTCAGCTGAATTCTAGTGTCTAGAACAGTGCCTGGCACAGAGGAGGTGTCCAACGAATATTGATTGAATGAACGAACGACAGAGTGGATGGAGTAAGCAGGTGCAGATGGCTTTTTAAAGTCACCTATCTGCGGGAATTCCTGTTGTGGCTCAGAGGAAACAAATCTGACTAGCATCCATGGGGATGTCGATTCGATCCCTGGCTTGTGGGTTAAGGATCCAGCGTTACCATGAGCTGTGGTAAGTCGCAGACGCAGCGCGGATCTGGCGTTGCTGTGGCTGTGGCCAGCTGCTACAGCTCCAATTGGACCCCTCGCCTGGGACCCTCCATATGCCATATGCCGCCCGACACCATGTCCTCTTCCTCCAAGCCCTCTCCACCTCCCTTGGCTCTTCCATCCCCTCTCACCCCCACCCACTCCGTGCCTGCAACTACACAGCTGAACGTGACTGAAGACAAAAAAAAAAAAAAGAGTCACATCTCTGGGAGTTCCCTTGTGGCTCAGCGGGTTAAGAACCTGATTAATATCCATGAGGATTAAGGTTCAATCCCTGGCCTTGCTCAGTGGGTTAAGTATCTGGCGCTGCCGCAAGCTGTGGCATAGTTCACAGACACAGCTTGGATCCCACTTTGCTGTGGCTATGGCACTGGCCAGCAGCTGCAGCTCTGATTCCACCCCTGGCCTGGGAACTTCCATATGCCACAGTTGCAGCCCTAAAAAAATAACAAACAAACAAACAAATAAATAAATAAATAAAACAAGCCACCTCTCTGGACTTATTTGTCCTCATTTGTCAGAGCGGAGTGAAAACTCCTCTCCAGCCCTTTTCATCACGTCATTGTTGGACCCCCACGTGATTACTTAGCTGAGCAAATGCGACGCAGGTTCGACTTGGATGCAATACTGATAGTGGCCAGAGGGTGGCAGCAAACTACAGTGGTTGAACCACGACGAAGCCCCGGCCAGACAGGGCTCAGAACACTTCAAGTTTAATCTCCCAACATCCAAGCTTGGTTGTTTTGTTTTGTTTTGTTTTTTCATTTGTTTGTTTGCTTGTTTGTCTGTTTTTCACCATCTGGGATACAAGACTTTCTTAAACACAGTGTGCATAACCCTGCTGCCCTAAAGGGAAAACACTGAACTACATTTGAAGTCAAATCCCAGTCTACCACTTACTGGCTAAGCGTCTCCAGGGTTGGTTTCCATAAGGCCGGGGTATTCTAAGCTCGCTGTGTTATTATGAGTCTCCAGCACGTAAAGGCTGTGGAAGGACAGCATGTGGGCTCAGAAAAAAGCTTTGAGACTGCAGATAAAGCCTGGACCTGTAAGGAACCTCCCCCTGCCCGACACCATGTCCTCTTCCTCCAAGCCCTCTCCACCTCCCTTGGCTCTTCCATCTCCTCTCACCCCCACCCACTCCGTGCCTGCAACTACACAGCTGAACGTGACTGAAGACAAAATATATTGGATGACAGGCTTCACTCTAAACCATCCCCCAGAAACCTCAAGTGGGCACCCGTGCCGGCAATCCCACCCATTTCGCTGGTCCATTCACCCTCCCATGCTTGTGGTGGCTTTCCCACTTGGCTTCCCTCCTGAAAACACGAGGACCCTCTCCTGCCTGCTTGCTCCCCCCGCCCCCCACCTTGGTCTTTTTCTTATTTAAGGAAAAAAACTCCAGGAGTTCCTGTTATGGCTCAAGGGTATTGAACCGACTATTATCCATGAGGATGTGGGTTCATTCCCTGGCTTGGCTCAATGGGTTAAGGATCCAGTGTTGGTGTGAACTGTGGTGTAGGTCACAGACGTGGCTCAGGTCTGTCATTGCCGTGGCTGTGGTGTAGGCCAGCAGCTATAGCTCTGATTCAACCCCTAGCCTGGGAACCTCCATATGCCAGGGGTTCAGCCCTAAAAAGACAAAGAAAGAAAGAGAGAAAGAGAGAAGGAAGGAAGGAAGGAAGGAAGGAAGGAAGGAAAGAAAAGAAAAAGAAGAAAAAGCCCCAATCAGTAGAGGACTAGTGTTCTTCCAGTGACCCTGCCTTCTCAGTCTGTCCCCACAGAGGCACTGCCCCAGCTCCCATCTGGGCACACAGAACCTAGCCCTTCCAACTCACCCAAGGATTTTGCTCTGCCACTCTCACCTCTCTCTTCTGTATCTTTTTTTTTTAATGGCTGCACCTGCAGCTTATGGACGGTCCCACGCTAGAGGTCAAATCGGAGCTGCAGCTGAGGCCTACACCACAACCACAGCAATGCCTGGTCCTTAACCCAGTGAGTGAGGCCAGGGATTGAACCCACATCCTCACAGTCACTCTTTTGGGCTCTTAACCCACTGAGCCACAGCAGGAATTCCTCTTCTGCATCTTAATTATCTTCCCCTCTGTCAGTCAACACTGTGAGCCTATAAACAAGCCATCATATCTCTCATCTTAAAATAAACCCTCCTTGTAAAATACTTAGATGCTGGAGTTCCTGTTGTGGCGCAGTGGTTAACGAATCTGACTAGGAACCATAAGGTTGCAGGTTCTATCCCTGGTCTTGCTCAGTGGGTTAACGATTCGGCGTTGCTGTGAGCTGTGGTGTAGGTCACAGATGCGGCTCAGATCCTGCGCTGCTGTGTCTGCGGCATAGGCCAGTGGCTACAGCTCTGATTAGACCCCTAGCCTGGGAACCTCCATATGCCGTGGGTGTGGCTCTAGATAAAGGCAAAAAGACAAAAAACAGGAGCTATAGGTGCCGGCCTTCGCCACAGCCACAGCAACACGGGATCTGAGCTACGTCTGCACCCTACACCACAGCTCACAGCAACACCAGATCCTTAACCCACTGAGCAAGGCCAGGGATCAAACCCACAACCTCATGGTTCTTAGTCAGATTCATTAACCACTGAGCCACGAAGGGAACTCCAGCAGTGTCAGTTCTGATTCGACCTCTAGCCTAGGAACCTCCATATGGTGTAGGTGCAGCCCTAAAATGACAAAAGACAAACAAATAAGTAAGTAAATAAATAAATAAATTAATTAACTAAAACAAATCCTGGAGTTCCTGTTGTGACACAGTGGAAATGAATCTGACTAGGAACCATGAGGCTGTGGGTTCAATCCCTGCCTCGCTCAGTGGGTTAGGGATCCAGCATTGCCGTGAACTGTGGTGTAGGCTGCAGAGGCAGCTTGGATCTGGCGTTGCTGTGGCTGTGGTGCAGGCCAGTGGCTACAACTCTGATTCGACTCCTAGCCTGGGAACTTCCATATGCTGTGGGTGCAGCCCCCAAAAAACAAAAAGACAAACAACAACAACAACAAATCCTAAAATTTGTACAGAACCATAAAAGACCCAGAATTGTCCATGCACTTCTGAAGAAAAGAACAAAGCAGGAGGCATAACCCTCCCAGACTTCAGACTATACTACAAAGCTACAGTAATCAAAACAGCATGGTACTAGCACAATAACAGACATATGGATCAATGGAACAGAATAGAGAGCCCAGAAATAAACCCACATGTGCATAGTCAATGAATCTTTGACAAAGGAAGTGAGAATATACAATAGAGAAAAGACAGTCTCCTCAGCATGTGGTACTGGGAAAGCTGGACGGCAACATGTAAATCAATGAAGTCAGAACACACCCTCACGCCATACATAAAAACAAATTCAAAATGGCTTAATGATTAAATATAAGACATGACACTGTAAAACTCCTAAAAGAGAACATAGGCAGAGCATTCTCTGACACAAATCATGCCAATTTTTTCTTAAGTCAGTCTCCCAAGGCAATAGAAATAAAAGCAGGAATAAACAAATAGGACCTAATTGAATTTATAAACTTTTGCACAGCAAAGGGAACTACAAAAAAAAAAATGAAAAACAACCTTGGATTAGGAGAAAATATTTGCATAGGATGCAACTGACAGTGCTTAATTTTTCAAAATATGCAACTCAATAACAAAAGACAAACAACCCAATCAAAAAATGAGCAGAAGACCTAAATAGACATTTCTCCACAGAGGACATACAGGTGGCCAATAGGCACATGAAAAGATGCTCAACATCACAAATTCTTAGAGAAATGCAAATCAAAACTGCAATGAAGTACCACTTCATATCAGTCAGAACGGCTCTCATTAATAAGCCTACAAATAACAAGTGCTGGAGAGAGTGTGGAGAAGAGGGACCCCTCCTGCACTGTCGGTGGGCGTGTAAATTGGCACAGCTACTATGGAAAACTGGATGGAAGTTCCTCAACAAACTGAAAATAAAATTGCCGTATGAGGAGTTCTCTTTGTGGCTCAGCAGTTAACGAACTTGACTAGGATCCACGAGGAGGCAGGTTCGATCTCTGGCCTCACTCAGTGGCTTAAGGACCCAGCGTTACCATGAGCTGTGGTGTAGGTCACAGACATGGCTCGGATCCTGCATTACTGTGGCTGTGGTGTGGGCTAGTGGCTCCAGCTCTAATTTGATCCTTAACCCTAACTCCCATATACTGTGAGTGCAGCCCTAAAAAGAAAAAAGATACATGCATCCCTATCTTCATAGCAGCACTATTTGCAACAGCCACGACATGGAAGCAACCCAAGAGCCCATCAACAAACAGTTGGATTAAGAAGATGTACACAGGGAGTTCCCGCTGTGGTGTGGGGGGTTAAGGCAGCACTGCCGCAGCTGTGGCATAGGTCACAGCAGTGGCTCGGATTCAATCCCTGGCCTGGGAACTTCCATATGCTGCATGTGTGGCAAAAGAGAGAGAGAGAGATGTACATACATACAATTGTCTATTACTCAGCCATAAAATGAAGTGAAATAATGCCGTGTGCAGCCACGTGGATGGAACTAGAGATTATCAAACTAAATCAGTCAGTTAGAGAAAGACAAATGCCATATGATACCACCTATATGTGAAATCTAAAATATGACACTCATAAACTTATCACGCAATAGAAACAGACTCGTAGAGAACAGACTTGTTGTCGTGGGGGAGGAGGGATGGGGGAAGGATGGAGTGGGAGTTTGGAATTAACAAATGCAAACTATTTTATATATATATATATATCTGAATCATCTTGCTCTAGACCAGAAACCAACACAACATCGTAAATCAATTTACTTCAATAAAATAAATTTTTAAAAATAATTTAAAAAGCTCTCCCTCCTTGACTCTACAGGTGCCTCTTCCAGGTACCCTCCCATTCCCTGCTCCTCTTACAATACAATTACAGCTCCCGGAAGAGGTGCTCACACCCCGCCCTCTCCATCATCCTCTCCCAGCCCCACTTCCACCAACCTTCCTTAGCACTGAAACCAGCTGGGTAAGATCACCCATGACCTTCATTTTTCCCAGTACCATTCTCTGCCCTCACCTCACCCACTTCTGGGCAGAATTTGACACAGCTGAGGGCTCCCTCCTTCTTGGGACGTTCCTTCCCTCGGCTCCCGTGACGTGTGTCTCTATGGACGCTCTGTCCCTGGCTGGGCTGAGCGGCCCCAGAGATATAAAGTCCAACCAGTGTGGACCACACACCACCTACCTTCATATCCACCATCCTGACCTCTGCCCTGAATTCAGTGCTTGTATCTGACCCCATCTGAAGGTTGAATAGGCTTCTCAAACCTGGCTTGTCCAAAACTGAACTCTCCATTTTAATTCCTGCTAACCTGCTCCACCTCCCAGCATCCCCACTTGTGTACCAGAAGCTCCAGCCCAAAGCCCTGGAATTTCCTTGACTCCTTCTCTTTGCCCCTTGCCTCTCAGAAAATTCTCTCAACTTGACCTCTGCAGCCTGTGCTGAACCTGGCAGCTCTCACCACCTGCACCATGACCGCTGTGACCAGGGTGACCACGATCATTTCCCAAGACTGGCAGGAGCCCCTCAAGTTCTCCCTGCATCCTCTCACGGCATTCACCTGCTCAAACCACCAGGGCCTCACCCAGCCCCTAACTGGACAAGGGCAGCACCCAACTCTCCTCCTGCTTCATCTCCCAACACCTGCCCTCACATACGCTGCTCCCTCACAGAGGGCTCCCCCGCTGCCTTTGAGGAACACTGTCCATCCCTGGCCTTGGACTTGTAGTTTCCAATGCCTGGAACTCTTTCACTCAGCTGAACACGTGCTCTCTTCAAGTCTCTGCTCACCTGCTACAATCTCAGAGAGGCCTGCCAGGCCCCCTCCCTAATATAGCTGTTGTCCTCTGTCACTCACTTTTCCTTTGCTTGTTTTATTTTTCTTCACCACACTTCTTGCTCCCATTTCATTTTATCATTGATTTATGTGTCTGTTTACACTCTTTTTCCAACTGGAAGTTAAGCTCTTTGAGTGTGAATTGCTGCCTATCTTGTTCATTGTGTGTCACCTGTGCCGGGAACAGTGCCAGGCATGGATGGATGGATGGATGGATGGTTGGCTGGCTGGTTGGCTGGCTGCCTGGATCAGTGGGTGAATGAATACATGGATGGATGGATGGATGGATGGATGGATGGATGGATGGGTGGATGAGTGGACGAATGAATGGTTGGATGGATCAGTGGATGAATAAATACGTGGATGGATGGATGGATGGATGGTTGGATGGATCAGTGGATGAATGAATACGTGGATGGATAGATGGATGCATGGGTGATTATCCACAAGCACATAGGACCACATCCAGAGGGCAAAAGACGAAACACACCAACATCTCTTACATCTGAATACAATTTTATTTTTCCCCTAAAACCCATTCATATTTGTAATTCCAGACACCTCTGGCAAGGTTCGCGTGGACATTTACAGGTTATAGGAGGAAAACGTGAGTAACACATGATCTGAAAGCTGGCTAAGCCCCCTGGCTTCCTCAGGTGACATCTGCAGATGCCCTTCCCTTCTCCTCAGGGGTCCAGTGAAGAAATTTCTCTAGCTCAAGCATGCTGGACGATTCCTCTGATCTTGACTGAGATGGGGAGGTGGAAGCAAGATTGCTAAGGCTGATTCCGGCAGACAAGGCGAACCCTTTGCAGAGCCTGGGGATCAAAAAACGTCTTGTTGGAGTTCCCGTCGTGGCGCGGCGGTTAACGAATCCCACAAAGAACCATGAGGTTGTGGGTTTGATCCCTGGCCTTGCTCAGTGGGTTAATGATCGGCATTGCCATGAGCTGTGGTGTAGGTCACCGGCGCGGCTCGGATCTGGCGTTGCTGTGGCTGTGGCGTAGGCTGGCGGCTGTAGCTCTGATTCAACCCCTAGCCTGGGAACCTCCACGTGCCATGGGTATGGCCCTAAAAAGCAGAAAGAAAAAAAAGGAATGTCTTGTTTTTTTCAGGTGAAGCTTAAAAAGGACACACAAGGTGGGTGGCTTCGGCACCTGGGGCCCACTCCCCCTTCCCTCACTGTGGGAATGTGACTGGTCCTCCTGTGGTGTCCCTATTTCCATCTCTGTCAACATCGTTCTCTGGAAGATACATTCTCTTTTTGAGCTCAGAACTCTCCAAGTATTGTTGTTAAGGTTTTAGTGCACACTGGGGACAGCAGAAGCATTTGCCCTGTTTCACCAAGGGCTGGATCCACACTCTGTCCATTCAGCTTCCCAACCTGGGCTCTTCTTAAAGCTAAAGCCAAGTCTGAGGCACCCAAATAGCCCGTTAACTATGTGGCCAGGGGTTCTGTGATGGCAAAACTATAACGAACCAAACTAGTATTCATGAGGAGGCAGGTTTGATCCCGGGCCTCACTCAGTGGGTTAAGGATCCAGCGTTGTTGTGAGCTGTGGTGTAGGTCACAGACGCGGCTCGGATCCCAAGTGGCTGTAGCTGCGGTATAGGCCGGCGGCTACAGATCTGATTTGACCCCTAGCCTGGGAATTTCCACATGCAGTGGGTGCGGCTCTAAAAAAGACAAAAAAAGAAAACCGTGTGGCCAGAGGCTATGCATTCTCCCTGAGGATCCCCAGACCGGGTGGCGGGAGAGGACTTTGAGTGGGCCAGGCCCAAGATCGGGGCCAGCCAGAGGCAGGTGGACATGAACTGACCTTGAACAAGAATTTGCATATCTGACTTACTCCTCTCAACACCCCTGCCAGGTGGATGCTAAAATCCTCATCGCACGGATGGGAAAACCGAGGCTCTGACCACACTGCCAGTATGTGGTGGAGCCTGGATTCCCTCTGGGCCTGACTCCAACGCCAGGGCTCTCTACACTAGAGTGGGCGCTTATGGTTCACGTAAACTTCTGTGGAACAACGCAGGGGTCACTAACTGGATAAAAGCAAGGACCAAGGCATCTCAAGGCTCCGGTCAGGGCAAGTTGCCTCACATTCCAGGCGTGGCCTCCAGGGGCGCTTTTGTGACAAGCGCAGACTTCTTACCCAGCCCCCAGCCCAGCGTCTGGGGGTTAGGGAGCTGGGAGGGCGGGTCTGCTGCCCGGAAGAGCTAACCTAGGCTTCAGGCCCACTTAGAGAGAAACTGTGTTGAGCCTTAGAAGTTGCCTCAACATTTCAGAGGCACCCGAACCTGTTTCCTCCGTGCGGGTCCTCCCCCGCAGCACAAGCCGATACTCCCCGCCGGAACTCCCCGCCCCACCCCAAGCATCCCCGCTTGGGCGCACCGAGATGTCAGGAGAGCCTCTGTTCCAGCCGTGTCCCAGCCTGCGGTGTGGACTCCAGCAGCCTCCTGTGGAGGAGGGATGTGCCAGTAAATGTGAGTCCTAGAGCCCCCTCCACTTCCTCAGGAGGGGCCATGGGCCAAGGTCAGCGGGGCCACGGGGCTGCCTGTCTGCCCACAGAGGCGTCTATGGGTCAGGGCTGTCAGAGCTGCCCAGGGGGGCTACCTTGGACTTTCCTGGGGAGAGGTTGTAACAGGGTCAACTCCCTAGGCAGAGACCAGGGTCAAAGGTCCGCCAGATGTTATGGGCTTTGCCGGGGCCAG
The DNA here is from genome assembly GCA_004024745.2 of Catagonus wagneri. NCBI lineage: Eukaryota > Metazoa > Chordata > Mammalia > Artiodactyla > Tayassuidae > Catagonus > Catagonus wagneri. The sequence goes on from PVHT020000046.1 coordinate 7,542,807, forward strand.
TGTGGGGAGCAGGGTATTTCCTGGGCCTGGGACCCCAAAACTCAGCCATCAGCTCCCTTTGCCAAGTTCAGGTCCCGGTGAGAACCCCCCACCGCCCAGCCCCTTTCCTCCTCCGGACACCTGAGCTCGGGTCCCAGGGTGCAGCAGATGGAGGCGGGAGGGAAGCCGTTGAAGGTGGAGGTCATGGTACTCGTGTAGGCGCCCATGGCGGGGAAGACAAGCCAGTCACCCACGTCCAGCTCCGGCAGCTGCAGCTCCTCCAAGAAGAGCTTGTCAAAGGCATCGCACGTGGGGCCGAAGAGGAGGCAGGAGAAGAGCGGTGGCTCCGGGCCGAGCGCCTGCAAGGACATGGGGGTCCCAAGCGCCTGCAAGGACACGGGAGTGGGGAAGCAGAGAACGACCAGCCCTCCCCCGCCCGGCAGGGCGTGCCCTCTGTCATTCACCCACACTGACCAGTTCCTGGGCGGTCCCTATGTGTTAGACACGTAGCCCTGCCCTCACAGAGCTTGTGTTCTAGAGACACATTCCAGCCTTGCCAAGTCACAAGTGCAGATGCAGATGGGAGCTCAGTTTTCCCAACGATAAAGTGGGAAGATGTTATTCAATAATCGCTCAGAATACTGGGCCTCAAACTTGGCTGCACATTGGAAATGCCTGAGGAGTTTTTGTTGGTTTTGTTTTTGCTTTCTTTTTCTTTCTTCCTTCCTTTCTTTCTTTCTCTCCTTTTTTTTTTTTTTTTTGGTCTTTTTAGGGCCGTACCTGCGACTTATGGAGGTTCCCAGGCTAGGGGTCTAATCAGAGCTACAGCTGCCGGCCTACACCACAGCCACAGCAACGCCAGATCCGAACTGCATCTGCAAACTACACCACAACTCATGGCAACGCCAAATCCTTAACCCGCTGAGCCAGGCCAGGGATCGAACCTGCAGCCTCATGGTTACCGGTCAGATTCGTTTCCACTGCTCCACAATGGGAACTCCTGTTTTTTTTGGCCACCCCGAGGCATATGGAATTCCCAGATCAGGATCCACAACTGTGGCCACACTGGCTCCTTTAACCCACTGTGCTGGGCAGGGGATAGAACCCGTGTCCCAGTGCTGCAGAGATGCCACCGATCCGATTGAACCACAGCGGGAACTCCTGCTTAAGGAGTTTTAAGGAAGGACGGTACAAGAGTCCCAACCCATGAGAAATTCTTCATCAATGGTCTGAGCCATGGTCTGGGCATAGGGGTGTTTTAAAACTTCCCAGATGATTCTAGGGTGAAGGAAAGTTTGAGAATCTCTCCCTCCTAAGTCTCCTGCACCTCCAAGATCCAAGGACTCTTAGGAGATCCTGTTGTGGATCAGGGGGTTAACAACCTGACTAGTATCCATGAGGATGCGGGTTCAATCCCAGCTGTGCTCAGTGGGTTAAAGATCTGGTGTTGCTACTAGGTCACAGATGCAGCGCAGGTCTGGCATTGCTCTGGCTGTGGCGTAGGCTGGTGGCTACGGCTCTGCTTTGACACTTAGCCTGGGAACTTCCATTTTAGGGTGTGGCCCTTAAAAAAAAAAAAAGTTAGGCCAAGATTCAAGGACTCTGGAGTTCCCGTGCAGTGGAAAGAAATCCAACTAGGAACTATGAGGTTGTGGGTTCAATCCCTGGCCTCACCCAGTGAGTTAAAGATCTGGCGTTGCCATGAGCTGTGGTGCAGCTCACAGACGCAGCTGGGAACTGGCATTGCTGTGGCTCTGGCATAGGCTAGCAGCTGTAGCTCTGATTGGATCCTTAGACTGGGAACTTCCATATGCCATGGGTGCAACCCTAAAAAGCAAAAAAAAAAAAAGAAAAAATTCAAGGACTCTGGAAACAAAAATGCAATGATTTAGAGGGGTGTGCATGGAAACACACACAGCCAGACAGATGCACACACACACACACACCCTACAGACCCATGGATCAGACGTCTACCTTCTTGCACAGGTGTAAACAGACAGGCCCATGGAGAGAAACACACACACACTGAAGAGTGCGTGCCAGTACACATGGGGACGCATGCACATCCCGGTACATGCACGTGCTGTGGCAATCTGCCAAACCACCGATAACCTGAGCTCCTTCACCTCCCCACCTTGCACGGGGGAGCCTGGCCGCTTGGGGCAGGGGGCTGGACCCAGTAGTCTCAGGTCCAGGAGGCACCAGGATCCCACAAAGCTCTCTTACCTTCACCACAGTGGGCATCCTGGGTTCAGGCTCCCTGAGGGAGATGCGGAAGTCACCGTAGTAGCCATCGTTGAGATAGTACAGCAGCTTCCGGTGGCCTCCTGCGAACGGGCAGAGGGCGGGCCTGAAGTGAGCTTAGCCAGGTCTCACCGCTGAGCCTCAACACCCTGGGAGAGGCCTGACCCTCTGTCCAGTGCTGGATAGCTCCTGTTCCCTGCTCCAAAAGTTGTGCACGACTTGGGACTGTCACCTGTGCTCCCATTGCCTCTCTGCTCCCCCCAAAAGAATGTTCCTCCTCCTCCTCGTAATGATAATAATGATAATATAATTAACATACCATGAGATGTAAGCCCAGGCATTGTTCTAAGCTCTCCACATGAATTAAACTACATAATCCTTTTAACTACAGTTGAGAAAACTGACTCTCATCAGAAGTCACACACGAGGTTGTGGCAGGGTTGGGATTTGTCCCCAGGACCCAGGGCTCAGGTACTCTGCCCTCGCCTTAGACCAGGTTCTCCGAGCACCTGCTACATGAGTCAGAACTGGTAGCCAACAGCTTTTTCTTGACACAATTCCATCATGCTTTCTCCTACAGATGTGCTGATTTGCCAGTTTCCTTCCTCAAAGGGCTACCCTCTAAACCACATTTTCTTATTTTCTGTATTCTTTTCTTTTTTTAGAGCCGCACCTGTGGCATATGGAATTTTCCAGGCTAGGGGTCTGGGAACCAGAGCTGCAGCTGCCTGTCTATGCCACAGTCCTAGCAACATGGGATCCAAGCCACATCTTCGACCTACAACCACAGTTCATGGCAACGCTAGACCCTTAACCCAACGAGTGAGGCCAGGGATCGAATCTGCATCCTCGCAGACACTATGTCAGGTTCTTAACCAGCTAAGCCACAGTGGGAGCTCCATTTTCTGTATCCTTGATGCTTTGGCACCTAGGGCCTTGCTGATCCTGAACAGCCTGCTCTTCTCTGGCTGGTTTCTTCCTAGAGATAGCAAACGACCGCCTTGCAAGTGTGCCTTTCCTGTGCAGGCCACAAACGGCCTCCTGGATGGAGTTCCCACAGCTCAAGCTGAAACCCCTAAGGGCCCCAGGGCAGTCCTCACACCGCCACCCGCCCACTAAAATTACTCAAACTAACCAATCCCAAACCTGCCTCTCCAGCTCGCCCTGCCTCACCCCACCTCATCCATTCTTCTTTGTACAACCACAGCAGAGGGTCTCACCAGGCTGTTCCCTTGGTGCTTCTGCCTCCTGACATGCATCGCCCTTCCTCTCGTTGCCTTGCCCACAGTGCCCAAGTTTCTAGGAACTGTGAGTAAAAACTTGTCCTTAGTGACAGTTATTTCCAGGTCTTACATAACCTGACCAGACAAATCCCAGGTATATTGAAAATCAGTTCCCAACTCTGACAAGCAAAGGATGCAGCACAGTTGTCACCTCCCTCTGTTGAAATGCTCTACCTCTATTGATGTTGCTGAAGTAAGCGTGAGGCAGCTTTCTCGCCAGCTCCATCATACTCCTGATGCTTACTGAGCTGGTGGTCACCTATGACCCCCAGATCCTTTGGACAGGACCTACTCCCGAGCCAGTTTCTCCACAGCCACTTTTCATTTGTCCTTAGAACATCTGCACTTGGGACTTTGCACTGACATCCATTAACATTGGGGTCGTTGTATAACATTTGGGCATTTAGAAGCCCAGATCTTCCTGAATATTGATTTTCTCCCTCCGGGACAATTTCCCACCGTCCCCTCCCCTCCTCCCAGCTGCCATCATTGATCCCGTCTCCCGCTGCCACAGCCCCAAATTGTCCCTAAATCAGTTAGTCATGAGAAAGAGTCAAGACATCCCTGATGTCAAGAACTCAGCTCTGCTTGGCATGTTCTGCAAAGCCAAGGGCACCAGCCTCTGAGTCAGACTCAGGTCCAGCTGCACTCTTGACAAGCTGCGCTGCCTCCAACAAGTCACTTCCTCTCTCTGAGCCTCAGTGTCTCTACCTGCAAAATGGGACTGACCTCAAACTACCTCACAGGGCTGTCGAGCAGAAAGGAGATAAAATATGTATTTCACACATAATAGATACTTAATAATCAGCAGCTCTTGTTATTGTGGGAATAAAAATAATAAGCCCCCAATACTTAGACTTTTGTTAGAGGATGGCTTGAAACCATCTGCTTCCTATTGCCAGATTCTTTCATGAGACACTTTGCGAAGAAATGCCATTAGTTGACACACGTGCCTTTAGGATTACAAAGCGGCGGGCCAACCGTGTAACAAGAGGATAAGTGTCGGGAGCCATGCAGGATGAGCCCCGCTGAGACACGGTTCTACGGCAACATGGCTCCTCTAAACCTGCAACTGCACGGCAGATGGATCCCTGACCTCTCCGGAATGACAAGGGCGTAGTGAGGCTAATTGAATAAGATCTTTTGACCTATTAAAGCTACAGTAGAAATCTATAAAGTTTATATTTAAGTTTATC
>PVHT020000046.1:7548508-7561538 GCA_004024745.2 Catagonus wagneri
AACGATTGTTAACCCAAAACCTGTTAATTTGCAAACTGCTAATCCTATGACCTGTTGATCTTGTGACCCTATTGTGTTAATGCTAAAACTTGTTGAATTGTAACTCGTGATTTTGTAATGACCTGGTGGCGTGATCAGACCACCAGGAGTCAAAATGGTATATAAGAAAAACTGAGGAATAAATCAGGAGCGAAGAAGGAGCGAGCGAAGATAGAAGCTCCTCGCCTGCTGCACACCTGACTCCTGTCATTATTCGCCGACGCCGTTCATCCTTAGGGGCACCCACTTCCCTGTTGAGGCTGGACCTCGGCAGATAAGGGAGGAGAACAAAGCAAGTTATAAATATTTAGATATCAATTATCAGAAAGCCACGAAGAATAAAGAGCACTAAGCCAGCGAGGGAGATCTAGTCACATTCTCCATCTCACCACGAAATGTAGTTTCTGGTTACCTCCCTTTGCGAGAGGAGCAAACCCAGCCTACTCCTGCCACAAAAACAGCAATCAAAAACTCTCCTAGGGGTTCCCGCAGTGGTGCAGTAGGTTAAGGATCTGGCATTGCGACGGCTGTGGCATAGGTCACAGCTACACCTCGGATATGACCCCTGGCCCGGGAATTCCATATGCAGCCAAAACAACCCAAGAAACAAACAAACAAAAACAAAACAAAAAAACATCTCCTACGGTGGTCCGCCTCTATGGTCAAGGTTTACTGTTGCCCTGTAGACAGCACGCTTAGTCTTCAGGCCATGATGACAGCATGATAGCCTTCCAATTTGTTGTCAGAATTTGTATTTACTCATTACATTTTGGGCTGTAAGAATTTATACCTGCTAGAAAATGCTTGCTGGACAACTTTAGGTTGCACACCAGCACAACAGTGTCCATGAACTGCATGGGCTGTATTCCGTGACTTCCCCTCCATAAACAAAATATAAATCCATTAGCTACTTAGGAAGAATGAAGACCCTTTGTCTTGGTTCTCACCTCTCAGTCTAGTTGAGAACAACAAAATAGTGGTACTAACAGGTTCATTTCTATACCACTTTGAAGCTTGTTTCCTCCTAATTAGGCACTCCAGGATAGAGCCCAGACCCTCTGCCCCCCCACTACACACACACCAAAGGCCAGGGGACACTTGGACATTGGCCTGCTCACCCACCGGTCTCCACCACAGCCTTCTTGGCAATGATGTTGACAACGATCGTGCAGACAGGCGCTGCGTAGAAGCGACCAGGCTCTGCAATGATCTCGACGCCACTGCCCTCGGGGAAGTCCTGGGCCAGGGTGGCATTGATCACTCCTGCCATCTGCAAGGACAGACACACCCCCTAATATGGCCAGTCTCTGTGCAAGGGCTTTACCTGCGCTGTCTCCGTTCCCTTGACTGCACTGTGGGGACTTGTTATCATCTCCGTTTTACTAGGGAGGAAATGGGTAGAAACTGTGGCCAAGGAAGTTCCTGTTGTGGGTCAGCAGTAATGAATGGGACTAGTATCCATGAGGATGCGGATTCGATCTCTGGCCTCACTCAGTGTGTTAAGGATCCAGTGTTGCCGTGAGCTGTGGTGCAGGTCACAGACATGGTTCAGATCTCATGTTGCTGTGGCTGTGGCGCAGGCTGGCAGCTGCAGCTCCGATTGGACCTGTGACCTGGGAACTTCCATATGCCATGGGTGCAGGCTTAAAAAGGCAAAAAAAAGGAAGGAAGGAAGGGAGAAAGAAAGAAAGAGAGAAAGAAAGGAAGGAAGGAAGGAAGGAGGGAAGAAAGAGAGAAAGAAAGAGAGAAAGAAAGAAAGAAAGAAAGAAAGGAATAAAGAAAGGAAGAAAGAAAGGAAGAAAGAAAAGAAACTGTGGCCCAGAGTGGGCAAGTAACTTGTTCAAGGGCACACAGCAAGTATAGGCTATAGCACTCAGAGCTGTCTGAATCTGGAACCATTTAAATCAATACACAGTCAGCAAAGATGAAACATTCCTTGGTCTCAGGGATAGCAAACTCCTACCTGACAGCAGTTTAAGTGGGGACAGCAACTAACGTGTCTAAAGAAAGACAAGGAGCCATGTACATATGCCTTCTCATATATGCTCATAGGCTGTATAAATATAGTCAGACAAAGAGCTCTCAACAAAGACAAATCCAGCTACATACACACCTACAACTCACAGTTACATGAGCTCCCGGTGCACAAACACTCAGACCCTGTCCCCTAATCCCAGGCTGGGGCACGAGCTCCCTCTCATTCTCCCCTTACTTCTTCAAACTTAGGGTCAGGGCCCTCCTTTCCAGGGAAGCCCCCTCCAATGTCCAGGAAACTCATGTCATGCCCGATCCTGAGGCCCATCTTGAACACGCGCCGGCAGTTGGTGATGGCCTGCATAAAACTGTGGGGTGTCTGGCAGCTGGAGCCCACGTGGAAGCTGAACACATGTCAAGTGACAGGCGGAGAAACACACATGAAAATGCAAAGGTTGGGAAGAAGAGAGACACGATCAGAAACACTGATGTGTGGTCACCCTTGAGTTGGGGTGCTCCACCTTGAGTGGCGGTCACCTCTCTTAGCTGCCCCCTTCCCAGTGCCTCATTGCAGGGGCTCCCCTCCTCTTCCCCCTTGGAAGGCATGTGCTCAGAACCCCAAATTCCCACACCTGCGAGCAGGGCAGACAGAGGAACCTAGTAGGACCAGGCTGGGTGTAGCCAGTTCAAACGTCCTGGGGGCACCACAACACTAAGTAATCAAGATAAATAACATTTAATGCCATAGATGTAAAAAGCAAAATTCATTCAAAAACACCCATAATGAATGAAATATTATGAATGTAAATAAAGACAAGATTGGTAACAGTGATTGAACACTGAAGAAAAAGGAAAAATCAGAAATCCCCCCATCCTGTCTTTAGTTCAAATTTTGATGTTTTCCTCATCATGAATTTTTTTGCATTACTTTTGAATTTTTTTCAGAAGTTCCCGTTGTGGCTTGACAGGTTAAGAACCTGGCATAGTGTCCATGAGGATGAGGATTTGATCCCTGGCCTCGCTCAGTGGGTTAAGGATCCTGCGTTGCTGTGGCTATGGTGTAGGCTGGCGGCTGCAGCTCTGATTCTACACCTAGCTGGGAACTTCCATATGCCACACATGCAACTGTTAAAAAAAAAAGAGAAATGTTATATATCTAGAGTTCTAAGTTTTTGGTGTTCCCTTAAATTTTGCACTCAAGGCCAGTGCCTCCTTTGCCCCACCCTGGTCCCAAATAGCACCCAGCTTCTCGCTGAGGACAGATGAGCATCTGGAGGTCCAGAGGCACCAGGACTGAGTGAAGGGCACTCAGTGAGCTGAAGCCTGGAGACAGGCCATGGAAACCAGGTAGGGAAAGCCAGTGCACTTACCTGGTTCCAACCACTGCCAACCCCAGGTCTCTGGCGGACTTGAGCAGATGTTCACACAGTTCCAGGCTGGCCCCAAACTTGGCACTCAAGGGGAAGATGCTTTCACTGTCCTGGGTGCACAGCCGGAGGACCAGCCTGGGAGAAGGATGCAAGGGACACAAGGGTATCTTAGGCACATGAGCCCCGAAGCCTGGATGTGTTCAACCCCCTCCCCAATTCCCCTCCAGCTTCCCACCCACCTCTGGACTGACCAGCCACAGTGTCCCAAGGAATGAATGCCCACTAATTATAGACTTTTGCCCAGGCAAGAAAAAGCAGGAAAATAAATACCCCTTCCATAGGCCTACATGTCACAGGACCAGGTATGTTAAATAACTTTCCCAAGACCACACAGCATGTGACAATGAATCTGAAATGTGAGCCCTGGTCTCCCCAATTCCAGTGGGAGTGCTTTTTCCATGAGGTCACCTAACACCAGATCCCCTAATGCCAGGCGCAGCCCAGGCTCCATGCAGACACGGGCAATGCTTATCTGCACCAGCATGCATCAGGGAAGGCATCTGGCCACTACCCCAAATTCTTGTTCTTTGCTGCTTGGGGCTGGTGCCAGTCACTGCATGGGAGCACCTTCATCTGATTCCTGCAGCCCAGCTCCATCTCTGGAGCCCCAGGCTTGCTGTGCCTTGCTCTCCCTGTCCACAAGCCCTGCTGGTCTCACCTGGCCCCAGGGTAGTGCTGAGCCAGCTTGATTAGCTCCTCCTCGCTGTCAAAGGTCAGGAGCTGCACGCCGTGGTGGGCGGCATACTGGATGTGAGAGACAGGCTTGCAGGGGTTGGCGTAGATGATGCGCGAGGGAGCCACGCCAAGGCCCAGCACCTGCTCCAGCTCCACCTGCCATGGGCAACAGCCAGAGTAAGGGGCTGCCTCACTGCCTCTTTACTCTCTGGGGACAGGAACCCTGAGTATGAGCAAAAGGGGCTATCCTTGACCGAATCCCTACCGTGCAGCGTGCCAAGCACAAATTATGCTCTTTAGGCTTCTAGACTATTCTAAGGAAAGTGTAGTTGTTCCTATTTTATTTATTTTTGCTTTTTAGGGCCATACCTGCAGCATATGGAAGTTCCCAGGCTGGGGTTGAATTGGAGCTGCAGCTGCCGGCCTACACCACAGCCACAATAATGCAAGATCCGAGCCAAGTCTGCCGGCCTACACCACAGCTCATGGCAATGCTGGATCCTTAACCTACTGAGCGAGGTCAGGGATCAAACCGGTGTCCTCATGGACAGTAGTCAGATATGTTTCTGCTGTGATGCACCGGGAACTCCTGTCCCCATTTTAAAGATGAAAAATCTGAAGCTCAGGTGAAATGGCCACACTGGGACAGGAATGGGGGTCTGTGGCTTCAAGCTTATGCTTCTTCTCATTCCCTTAGCCTCCTGCCTTAGTCACCTGGACCAGACAAATGGGAACCAACCATGGTTCGTGTGTTCTTTCCGAAACAAGTGAGGACCACGTGTATCAGCCGCTGTTCTTGGTGTCACAGGTGCCACTCCAGGACCCCTGGCAATTGGCCTTTTTTCCCCACGAAGGGTTGGGTCTGTGAACGAGGCAACTAGCTGAGCCCAGGCTCACCTGACTGGCACAATCGAAGCCGGTGCCCAGGGCGGCCAGGACGCGCAGCACCCAGGGGTTGTTGTTGCACTTCACGGCATAGAAGGGTGAGACCCTTGGCAGGGCCTGGCGGAAGAGCTGATGGCGGCTGGCCAGCACATCCAGGTCGGCCACCGTGAAGGGGTCTCGGCCGTCCTGCCAGGACAGGGAAAGAGGGAGGGCAGGCTGGGGAGTGGCTTGTCTCATCTAATCCTCAAAGCAACTCGACAGAGTAAAAAACCCATTGTCGTTGCCATTTCAGAGGTGGGGAAACAAAGACTCCAAAAGAGGACATCACTGGCTTGAGGTTGGTCTGACGCCAGACCTTCTAGCTCTTAAAACAGGGGGACAAAGGGCAACAAGCTTTGTAGATCAAAGTGGGGGAACAAGTTGGCTCTAACCCTCAACCCACTGGCTTGGCAGTGGGTAAAACTCCAAGCGGTGGAGTGTGGAGGGAGCTAGAAGGGGACGGAATTGTACCGTCATTCCCAGTACAATGGCACCTTGGCATAAGATGCAGGAAACGGACATAAAACCACAAAACAGAAAGTCTTTTATTTTTTCCTTTTCGTCTTTTTGCCTTTTCTAGGGCCGCACCCGCGACATATGGAAGTTCCCAGGCTAGGGGTCTAACAGGAGCTGTAGCCGCCGGCCTACGCCAGAGCCCCAGCAACGCGGGATCCAAGCCGCATATGCAACCTACACCACAGCTCACAGCAACGCCGGATCCTTAACTCACTGAGCAAGGCCAGGGATCGAACCCGCAACCTCATGGTTCGTAGTCGGATTCGTTAACCATTGAGCCATGACGGGAACTCCAGAACAGGAAGTCTTACATTTTGCCCACCAAAGTAGGGACTGAGACTCACCCTCTCCCCGCACCGGCCCTGCCCCCACTCCCCCCCTACCCAGTCAGAGAGCTCCTTGATCTTCTTCATAACCACCTGCCAGGCGGTCTCCCCAGGCTCCAGGGGGATGAGATCCTTTGGCCACACGCTTCCAGGGCTTTCTCCACTCTCCTCTGGGTTCCCAACAGGGGCGCGCATCCCGGACACTTCACCAGAGTCTTTGGCCAGGCACTGTTCCGACATCCTGGAAAGGGTTTGCTCTGAGGACCCAGTCTCTTCCCTCCTCCTCACTCCCCGCTGGCCCTGGAGCCAGAGTTCCCAGGCCAGTAAGTCCTTGGCCCTCCCACTGAGCCACACAGAGCTCCACGGAGCCCTGGTGAACGTTCCTATCTGCAAAATGGGCCCCTGACCCCGCCCAGCCTGCTTCGTAGATGGGGGGGACACATTAAGATGCTCAGGCTGTGCGCACGGGACAGAGGGTTGGTTTCCTCTTCCAGGCTCCTCCACACAGGTGTTCCCATTCACAGGTGAGAAAACTGAGGCGCAGAAATGATACATGCAGAGTCCAGGATCTTCAGATTGTAGGTCTCAGAGCCAGGGCCTACAGGATGAGCTAGATCCAATACCCCCATTCTACACACAGGGACGAGAGACCCAGAGAGAGGAAGGGACTCTCTGAGGCCACAAATGGTTGGTGGCAGAGCTGGGACCGGCACCTGGGCTCCCGAGAGCACCCACTGGACCTGCTGCCGGCCACACATCCTTGAGACCTAAGCGAGGGCGGCCTGCAGGCAGAGCCCTTCTGCGTCTGCACTTGGGACTGCACCTGTGACCCCCACACCACAGCCACACAAACCTGGTGCCTATTGTGACCCGCTTCCTCAGGTACAGCCCAGGGGACCGGCACCTATAGTGCCTGGGCTTCAGTGAAATCCCATGGGAAGAGCAGAATCCCACCCAGATCTCAGGGCCCAGAGCAAGTACCAGCCCAGGCTGTCCTTCCAAACCTCGGCCAGACACGCCCCGGGTCCCGAGAACTAACCCTCCCCTGTCACCCACGCGACAGGTGAAGTCAGACTCCTGTTGTGAGTGAAGGTCAGGGACAATCGGAGTAGCACCACCACCCCCCCGGAACCCTGCCGTCCACTCTTCCCACCGCATAGATGGAAACCCCGAGGGCCCAGAGGTCTCCAAAGGACTCAGCAAACCTGGAGGGGGTCTCGGAATAGAACCGGGCCTCAGAGTCCAGTCCCAGGCTGGTTCCACTGCCTCGGAGCGAGAGCTGGTCTCTCCTGGTGCTGCGCCGCTGCCCTCCCCGGCAGATTTAAATATCTCGCTGGAAGTTGCTCCGAATGGAAGAGTGAGGCTGTCTGCGTCACTCAGTGTCTGGTCACATCCTCCTCCTTGGCTCCACCCTCCTCTCCATGTGGACTGACAAGGTCTCTGTGACCTGCTGGCCCTCCCAGCCTGAAGCCATCACCTTGGGGCCAGCTGGCCTATGGGATGTCGCCTGATATCTCCTGCCAGCTTACATCCCACCTTGTGCTGGACCCACTTTTGTGCTGTGACCCTCCTCTGTGCTGGACCCACTTTCGTGCTGGACCCACCTCCTCTGCCAGCTCCAGGAAGGTGGTTGGCAGGGAGCCCGCTCCAACCCTGACTCTACCCTTCTGCCAGCCCTGCCTTGGCATTGTGCTCCCTGGGGCCCTCCAACCCTTTTCCCCCCAACCAGGGCCAATGCCCCCAGTCCCATCCCCATCACCCTCAGGCTCTGAGGCCTGAGATATCTAGGAAAGGGCAACAGGTGGAGCTGGGATTGGAAGGAGGGATCACTCTAGGACAGGGAATAAATCCTTTTCACTCTAGGGGCCTTATTAACCCCATTTGTAAACTGGTGGGTGAGAAGAATGAGCTGGATAAGGCCTTCCTTCTGTGATTCCGAACAAGATGCTGCAGTCCAGGCTTTTCTAGAGATCTCCACCCACCCACCCAGTCCAGGTCTTAGGTGCTATAAGACCTTGGGCAGATGATCTCACCTCTAGGGGCCTCAAGATGGATGTAACACGCACATGGACCAGCAGGGCGGTCAAGAGGATTAAACGAGATGAAATGAGCTAACGCCTGCAAAGAGTTTAGCCAAGTGCCAGCATATAAGAGTAATCATGAAAATAACAAGAATGGCAGTGGGAAAAGGAGGTAGGAATTTGCTGAACTTCAAAAGCAATGTAATAGTGTTCCTGTTGTGGCACAGCAGAAACAAATCTGACTAGTATCCGTGAGGTTGTGTGTTCGATCCCTGGCCTCTCTCTGTGGGCCAGGGATCCAGTGTTGCCATGAGATGTGGTGCAGGTTGCAGACGCAGCTCGGATCTGGAGTGGCTGTGGCTGTGGCCGGCAGCTGCAGTTCCACTTGACCCCTTGCCTGGGAACTTCCATATGCTTCAGGTGCAGCCCTCAAAAGCAAAAAAAAAAAAAAAGAAAAGGTATAATACATGCCAAATGTTAGTCTGATTTTATGGATGTGAAAATGGGAGGTGGGGGCAAAGTGTGGCATCCAGAAAAAAAGGAACCCTTCTAATAAGAAGATCTCAAATCCAGACCTGATCGCATGCAAGCTAAACACTTGGACATGGAAAGGGATTCTGTTCCGTACCTGCTTCCCCTTTCCTCCCACATACACGGCCCCGAAGGATGCTCCATTTCTCAGCCTCTCCAGCTCTGTACACCAGCCTGGTTACCTCTGTCCTCTCTCTCCAAGGCTGCAGTGCTTGCTTGCTTTTCTTTCTTTTTTCTTTTTCTTTTTGGCTGCGCCATGGCATGTGGAAGCTCCCCTGGCAGGGATCAAACCCGCGTCACACCAGCGATCTGAGCCACAACTGGATCCTTAACCCACTGCCGCCACAAGAGAACTCCCAGTGCTTGCTTTCTTTTGTGGGAAACACTCTGCCATCACATGTTCAAATCATGCGTCCTTTTGCTTGCAGGAATCAGTTGGTAAGGATTAGATTCGAGGGTGGGTCAGCTAAGCTGCTAAGGCACCAAACAACCAGAAAATGCCAGGAGAGATGAAAAGCCAGAGAAGAAATTTGAGTGTCACCAAAACTTAGCCTGAAATTAGAAGTCAAACTTCGGTAGGTCATGTGGGGTGAGGTGATGCTCGTGTTATCATTTCTCATGATCGGCCTGGCTTTAGGAGTGAGTAGGTCTGATACTCTAGAGGGCCTTTGCTTTGCAAGAAAGCTGGCAAGTCCAGGCAGAGCTGAATTGCTTAAGACAGAAAGGAGAGGTAGGGTCACCAGCAGAGCCTCCTGTTACCAGCGGGCTCATACTTCTACTCTCTCTCTGCACAAGTTCTCTCTGAATGAATGTTCAAAAGATATTTGAGGAATATTGATTTAATGTTTAAAATCCTTAAATGTTGGCTAAATGCTTAAAATCATTAAATATTGATTTAATGATTTAATTACAATGGAATGTCCACATGTAAAACTTCATACCATACACGCAGGTTAACTCAAAATGGATGAAAGACCCAAAATAAGAGCTAAAACTGTAAAACACTTAGAAGACAAGATAAAAGTTTATTCATGTCCTCAGATTAGCAGTGGTTTCTTTGTATTTTTTTGGCCACGCCTGAGGCATGTAGAAGTTCCTGGGCCAGGGATCGAACCAATGCCACAGTAGTGACCCAAGCCACTGCAGCAACAGCACCAGATCCTTAACCTGCTGCTCCGCAAGAGAACTCCTAGGCAATGGTTTCTTAAATATGACACCCAAGAGAATGGGAAGAGAGTGTTAGTGAGTGCAGGACTCCTTTTTGGAGTGACAAAAAACTTCAGACCTTGGTGATGGCTACACAACTTGGTGAAGATACAAAAACCCATGGAAGGGTACATTTTAAATAAGTGAAATGTTAGGTGTATGAATTAGACCTCAAAATACGTTTTAAAAAAAGACTGTTCATTTAAAGAGACATTGCAACAGTACTAAACGGCACAGTGGGTCTATGTGTGTCAGCCTAGGCCTGGGTGAAACAGTCAGAACACAGTTCTTCCAGATCTGCCAGTCTGAGTTTGAGTCAAATCCAGAAAACTGGAAGGCTGCTCTAAGCTCTATCCTCAGGTTTCTCACCTAAAGAAAAGGCATCATGGGAGTTCCCACTGTGACTAAGTGGGTTAGGAATCCGACGAGTATCCTTGAGGTTGCCAGTTCAATCCCTGGCCTCGCTCAGTGGGTTAAAGACCCAGCGTTGCCATCATCCGTGGCATAGGTTGTAGTTGTGGCTCAGCTTTGGTGCCGCTGTGGCTGTGGTGGAGGACGGCAGCTGCAGCTCCAGTTCGACCCCTAGCCTGGGAACTTCCATATGCCAAGGGTGGAGCCCTAAAATAAAAAATAAAATAAAATAAATCTGTTAGGAATCTCAGATCCAGCAAATGCAATTCCAAATGTTTTAGAGTCAGCCAAATAGAGACTAACTTCCCCTCAGTACCGCACTGTGTTTTTGGTTCCAATGAACCAGACATCATGAGCTGCAAGGAGCCCTTTTGTCCCAGGGAACTACCATGCTAACTGCTCCCCACATTTTCTTATTCTTATCTGAAGGTGGGGGTCTTCACTCACCTGGCAGCATCTGATCCCCAGAGCCGGTGTAGTCTGCTTGGCCAGAGAAGCCAACAGGGGTTCTTGCCCAGCACCCACAGCCAAACTCTTGCTAGAGCAAACAGGGGACTGGGGAGGGTGGGGCGGGGCCATCTCCCTTTCAGTGTCTCTCTCAGGGTAGAAGTTCAGGGCCTGTGGTGACATGGCCGATTCTTGTTATCTGAACTGGGACACTGATGTGCATGCTCTTGAAGGCAAGGTGGACGCTAACAGAGCACTTAGCTAGAGCGATGACCAAACCAGAGGGAGTTGATGGGGAATTTTAACCACCCCGTAATTATCCAACAGAAAGGCACCCAACAAAGGGCCTTGAGACCACATAATTCTTCCCATCAGTGTTCAGCTGATCGCAAAAAGGGTGCAGCAGCCCTTGCAAAAGACACGGAATGACAATAGACATTCACAATCTTTTAATTCCACCGGCTTCCCCTGTGGAGGGAAAATTCTTACTTGACAGTGACAGTGACAGAGCACCTTAAGCCACATGCAGAGGCTTTCCTGTAAGAGTTCCTTGTGCTCTTTCAGCTTCAGTTTCCTCATCTGAAAAACTGGAGTGATAAAAGTTACTTGGCAGGCAGGCAGGTCTATTTACCCATCCTTAACAGAGTGCTGATTAAGTTTTTTTGCATTTTTTACTATTATAGTAGAGCCGCAATAAACACCCTTGTACGCGCCCCCAGTGCATGTGCCCTAGGTTTCTCTGATCATAGATGTTTTTATCTTTAAGCTTCAATCCAATATTGCCACATTTCCCTCCAAAGTGATAGCTCCAATATATACTCTTGCCAGAAATACATGGGTTCCTATTTCTGGAGAATCAAGTAAAAGTTATTACTTCCTTCTTTTATCAAAATTTTTTGCAGACTAAGAATCTTCTCTCCCCCAATCATTCCCCGTCTAGATAGGAAAACAGAAGGCCTTTGCCCCAGAGATTTGTTCCCAGCACAAAATGTCCTCCGCTAAGACTGAAGTGTTCAGGAAGCATCTGAGTCTGCTCTCTGACAGCTCAAGGCTGTCCCTGGCTTTATATTCTAAAAGGCAGAGAGGCGGGAGTTCCCGCTGTGACTCAGCAGTATCAAACCAGACGAGTACCCATAGGACACAGGTTCAATCCCTGGCCTCGCTCAGTGGGTTAAGGATCCGGCGTTGCCGTGAGCTGCGTATAGATCGCAGACACGGCTCGGATCCCACGTTGCTGTGGCTGTGGTGTAGGCAGGCAGCTATAGCTCTGATTCGACCCCTAGCCTGGGAACTTCCATGTGCCACCACTGTGGCCCTAAAAAGACAAGTAAATAGAAGGAGGAGAGGACCTTATCACTCCCTCATGACCTGCAAGTTGCATGTGGTCAATGAAATGACCTTACAAGTCCCTGAGAATAAAACCCAGGTGGACAGAACTGGAGCACGAAGATGGTTTTCTGGATACTGCAACCCGCTCTCTCACACAAACACCTCCCACCCCAGCCCGGTTAAGAATTTCGGGTAACTGAGGCCAAATTCCTGAACTCATGGAAGCACAGAGGTTACAGAGAAGGCTGGATGAGTAGATAAAGTGTCCTGGTTTGCTCAGGACTGAGGGGGACAGTCCCAGGATCCGAAAGTTTCAGGAGTAAAAACCAGGATCCACCTTAACACATTCGTGGAAGAGCCAAAGAAGTGGGAGGCAGGGGACAGTCCTTGGTGGCCGCCCAGCACCCACCCCCACCTCCCCATCATATCAGAATTTCCCAGCCATTAGATGTTGAGTGATGCTAATCTCACATATGGGTGGGGTGCCCGGGGATGACTTCCCTACCTGACCTGAGGGTCCCAGAGAGAGTTCAGGAGATTCGCAAACTCACACAGGAAAGTAACTACATTTTTACTTTTACAAGCTTCCCACTGAAATGTGTCCTTTCCTTCAGTTATGAATGTGGGTAGCAAACCACAGCCACATGAACGGTACCTGTGACTTTGTCACCAGTGGAAGTCACAGATATTCATATCACGTTACACTGGTTGCAGACATCTCAAAATATCATGTATGGGAGTTTCAATCATGGCAGAGTGGAAACATCCAACTAGGAGCCATGAGGTTGTGGGTTCGATCCCTGACCTTGCTCAGTGGGTTAAGGATCCAGTTTTGCCGTGGGCTGTAGTGTAGGTTGCAGACACGACTCGGATCCCGCGTTGCTGTGGCTGTGGCGTAGGCCGACGGCTACAGCTCTGATTTGACCCCCTATTCTGGAAACCTCCACGTGCCACGGGTGCAGCCTTAAAATGAAAAACAAACAAAAAAAAGCTTTCTATTTCGCATTTTCTAGGGCCGCACCCATGGCATATGGAGGTTCCCAGCCTGGGGGTCAATCGCAGCAAAGTTACCAGCCTGCGCCACAGCCACAGCAACGCCAGATCCGAGCCACGTCTGCGACCTACACCACAGCTCACGGCAACGCCGCGCATTAACCCACTGAGCAAGGCCGCGGATCGGACCCACAACCTCATGGTTCCT
>PVHT020000047.1:0-40268 GCA_004024745.2 Catagonus wagneri
CTGACGAGGCCCGCCCCGCCCCACCCCCGCGCCTTCCCGCCTCGCCTCACTCTCGTTGCAGAGGAGACCGGTCCAGCCTTCGGGGCAGTCACAGCCGTCCAGGCTGGGGCGGCAGGTGCCTCCGTTCCTGCAGTCGTCACAGGTCAAGCTGCAGTCTTGGCCGAAGGAGTCGTCCAGGCAGACTGGGGGAACAGAGCAGGAGAGGGACCTTGGCGCCTGATTCCTGGCCCCAGGCCCCACCCAGGATCGGGGCCACAGAAGGGGACACAAAGGACGTTCCCAGCCCATGAAGGTCCCCGCGGGCGAACTGGGATGTGGCAGCCAGGTGCCAAGGCCTGCAAGTGTCCAGCCAGGCTCAGCCCTGGACGGCTGGGCAAACTGAGGGAGTGACTCTGTGTCTCTGAGCCTTGGTCAAACGAGGCCACGACAGAAGTCCTTCCCCATGCAGGGTGGGCCCCGGGGTGCTGGCACAGGAGCCCTCAGACGCACCCGCCACTCACCGAACTTCTCCTCCAGCGTGTGCTCGCCCCGTGCCTCTGCCTCCTCCTCCTCCTCTTCCTCCTCGGCCCCAGCATAGTCGTCTCGGAAGAGCTGGGGCAGCTCGTCCTGAAGCACCGCGACATGCCGCACGAGGGGCAGATGGCCGTCCAGCCCCACCTCGGTCATCTCCAGGGCTGGGGGGCGGGGCACAAAAGCCCTTAGCCCCTTCCACCCACCCCTCTTCCACGAGACCGGACTGCCCCGGCTCGGTGCCCCCACTGTGCCCCGTTCCCCCAGCCACCAAGGGCGTCCCAGCTACGCTCCCGACCCTACTTCTCAGGACAGAGAAGGCTCCGGGCCCTGAGGACTTGCCCTGGGCCACATTCACCGCAGCTGTCCCACTCTCACGCTGGCCCTAGGGACCCTGAACACACAGGGGTGTGGGGACAGGGACAGTTCTCTGTCCTGGATGTACCCCTCAGCGCTAGGAATGGTGTCCCTTCTCTCACTGGGGCAGAGCTGAAGCCGGACCCCCAGGACCCCAGAGGAATGCACTGTCCCGGGAACGCCGACTGTCCAGCCCCTTCCCCCACCCCGCTGTCCCTGGCCTGTCCCAGAGCGAGAGGCAGATCTGAGGTGGGGTCCAGCCAGCCAGGAACGGGGGCGTGGGGGCACCAGGAGAGACACCAAGAAGTTGGGGGCACAGTGCTCCGGGAAGATGGGGTCCCCATGGTACCAGGTCGAGACTCACGGGTGCAGCCCCTGCGGTCCTCGTCCAGCCGGTAGCCGGCCTCGCAGGAGCACTGGAAGGAGCCGGCCAGGTTGGCACAGTGGTGCTCACAGCCGGCGTGGCCAGAGGCGCACTCGTCCACATCTGCAGGCAGACCCGGGGCCGCGGCACCTGTCCTCCAGGGGCTGGGGACTCGGGAGGCCCTTCCTACCCCAGCCCTCCCTCCGGACCGGACGTGGCGGCCATGCCTGCCGGCTGACACCCTCCCGTCCCCAGGGTCAGAGGGACAGTGGATGTGTTGCCGAGAGAGGCCAGGCTGGGAGCAGCCAGGGGTGCAGGCCCAACCCCGAGAGAAGACAGTGACCACGAGCCGGGGAGGGGGCGGGCAGGTGCCCACAGTCCTGCAGTCAGCGGGGGCTCAGCCAACACCCAGAGACAGCCCTGGGTGGGGAGCAGAGTCAGCCCCATGTCCTCAGGGCGGTCCCCCGCCCCGCCGCGGCCACCCCAGCTGCTCACCGCTCACCCTCACACCCGCAGCCGTCAGAGCTGAGACGGTAGCCAGCGTAGCAGCTGCACTCGTAGCCCCCGGGGCTGTTGGTGCAGACCTGCCGGCAGCACGGGGAGTCGGCACAGTCGTCGACGTCTGTGGGGCACAGGGCACAAGCCCGGCTGGCACCCAGAGTCTGCCCGGGTACCCGCCCCTCCACAGCACACCATGCATGCACGCCTGCCCACAGCCACACACACCTGCACGTGACATCACACGCGCCTGCACACATCATCATACACACTTGCACGTGACATCATCACACACATCTGCACACAGCCACACACATCTGCACACATCACACACGCCCATACACATCACACACCTACACACATCATACACACTTGCACGTGACATCATCACACACAACTGCACACATCACACACGCCCACACAAATCACATACCTGCACACATCACACACACCTGCACACATCATCATACACACTTGCACGTGACATCATCACACACATCTGCACACATCACACACACCCACACACATCACACACCTACACACATCATCACACAGCTGCACATGACATCACCCACATCTGCACACAGCCATACACACCTGCACACAGCCACACACATCACACACACCTGCACACATCATCATACACACTTGCACGTGACATCATCACACACAACTGCACACATCACACACGCCCACACAAATCACATACCTGCACGCAGCCACACACACCTGCATACATCACACATACCTGCACACAGCTCCATGAACACCTACATCCAGCCACACATCTACACACAACCACATGCACACCTGCACAAAATCACATGCACACCTGCTTGCCACTGCATATGCACACCTGCACAAGTTGCAGGTACTCGCGCACAGGTAAGGTCATGGTCCCATACCCATGGAAACATGTGGGACACAGGTCCCAGCCCCAGGGCCCCTCGCCTGCTGTGGGGGCAGACTGGGGGTGGAGGGTGTGTGGCGTTGTCTTGGAGGCGGGGTCTCCCTGTGCAGGGGGCGCTCACACGCCACAGCAGGGGGACACTTAGCCAGCTGGCTGAGCGGCGCTGGAGGCGGATGTGGGGAGACGGTTGCTTGTGTTTGGCGGGGTCACAATGCTGCCACTCACCAGCCCCCTCATCCCACTCGCCCCTCCTCCCAGGGCAGAGAGTGACAGGAGGGAGCTTCCCCGTCGAGGCACAGACGGGGCAGCAGGGAGCCCCTGGCCGGGGGCGGGGGGGGCCCGCACCGATGCACGTCTTCCGGTCCTCGTCCAGCTGGTAGCCGTGGGGGCAGGTGCACACGGGCCCCGCGCTGCTGTGGCTGCAGCCGTGGGAGCAGCCGCCGTTGTCCGCCTCGCAGCTATTCACAATCTCCATCTCAATCCCTGTGGGAGACCCGCCACCAGGGACAGGGACAGGGGCTGGGGCGACGCCTTGATCTGGCGTGGTCCTCCCGACCCCAGCCGCTGCTGCTCTGCTGGGAGCCGGCAGCACAGGGCCCCTGGGCCAGGCGGGCTGTGGGCCCCCCGCCCTCCTGGGGCCCCCGCGCGGCCCCCATGCCCAAAGCTGCCCTTGAGCGACAAGGAAGCTCTGCCCCTCATCCAAAGCCAGTTGGTGGCCCCTGGGGGACTGGGACTGGGGAGTCATGCTCCCCCAAGGCACCTCTACCCCGAGGCGTGACATCTGCCCACGTCTACTCACGGTAGCACTGCCGGCCATCAGCGCCCAGCTCGTAGCCTGCGTTGCACACACACTTAAAGGACCCCCGAGTGTTGAGGCAGCCGTGGGCGCACTGGGCCAGACCCGCGGCACATTCATCCACATCTGAATGGGAGAGGTCAAGGCTGGGGGGGCGGGGCTGGAGGGGTCAGGGGTCAGGGGTGGAGGGGTCAGGGGTCAGGTCCCCAGTGCCCTCTCCCGCCTTCCCTCTGGGCATCTGTGTTTCCATCAACTCGCTCCAGATGCAGGGCGAGGAGGGCACAGTTCAAAGTCTGGGCTCCAGAGTTCCCTGGTGGCCTAGGGGTTAAAGATTTGGCGTTGTCACTGCTGTGTCTTGGGTTCAATCCCAGGCCATCACGCCACAGGTTAGGCCAAAAGCAAGCCCCCAAAACCCCCTGCAATTCATAAAGTGACTAAGTAACTTCGGGATGAAGGAATGTTGGCCAGTTACAACTAACAGCCTCCTAAAGTGTAAAAAAAGTAAAGTTTTTTTTAAAAGTCTGGGCTCAGGCCCCGCCAGCAGCAGCAGGCAAGGGGCTACATCTCTCTGAGCTGTGCTGTCCCCCTCTCGCCAAGCCTCCCCCATCCAGGGCCCAGCACAGGACAGGTCTTTCCCCACCGCCTCTGGGGGACCCGCGGGAGAAAGCGCACTGACGCTCAGGTGAGGCGCCCAGCCTCTCCCGAGGCCCCATGGCACCCAAACCCCGGCGCCCTTGCAGACTGCTTTGGCCTCGCCCCTGAGTCCTTGGTTGAAGCTGACGCTCAGTCTCCCACCGGACCCTCTGAAGCCACCTGCATCTGGAACGCAGGGTGCGCCCTTCACATGCACGGCCATGCCTAACACGCTTCCCTGGTGGTGACGTGGGACCGTGAGTTTCCACACCCGCGGGCCAGTCTGACAGCCATCTGGCAGGCGTGTGGAAAAGGACCACGGCCGCCCTGGACGCACCGCACCACTCCGGGCTCACCCCGAGAGTTACGGGGACACACGCAGCCCCCTCCCGAGGCTGCCCGTCCAGAGCCGTGTGGAGCAGGGAGAGGGACACCGAGCCCCGCGACGGGGTAGCTGACCACGCTGCACAGCGGTGCCC
The DNA here is from genome assembly GCA_004024745.2 of Catagonus wagneri. Taxonomy (NCBI): domain Eukaryota; kingdom Metazoa; phylum Chordata; class Mammalia; order Artiodactyla; family Tayassuidae; genus Catagonus; species Catagonus wagneri. The sequence continues at coordinate 4,548 of PVHT020000047.1, forward strand.
ATGCGGTCAGCAGGCTGAGCACGTTCTGGAAAGCCGTGCCCAACAGGGCTCTGGGGTGAGGCACATGTGCCCGTCAACAGCAAGGCAAAGAGAACTCCGGGAGCCAACACCGGGACGTCACCTGGGTCACGGTGACACTGCCTCCTCTGTCAGCCCCCCTTCCCCTAATGAGCAGGGCCCACTTAGATAACTTGAGGGACGTTTAAAAAGAACACGGCAGCCCAAGATCTGCCACTCCTGGTGACGTGAGACTCACTGAAAACGGCTCCCCGAGTCCCTGCCCCTCCTGCCGTCCCCAGTCCCCAACACTGCCCCCGGCCCCGGAGACCAGCCTGCGTCAGCCCAGGTCAGCCCAGGGCAAAAGCACGGGCCAGCCCCGCCCCCGCAGGACGCAGGGAGGCGCCCCCTGCACCGCTGACCTGGCCGGGCCCCAAGCGCGAGCGCGGGGAGGGCGTCTTACCTTCGCAGGCCTTGCGGTCCGCTGCCAGCCGGTAGCCCGCGTGGCACTCGCAGAGGGCGCGGCCGCGGAGCGGCCGGCACACGTGCGTGCAGCCGCCGTTCCTGTCCGAGCACGGGTTTCTCCCTGCGGTCACGGCCAGGAGCAGGGGACAGAGGGACCAGGTGGGGGGCCCGGCGGGGCTGGGGTACCCGCCCCAGGACCCCTCTCAAGGCCCCCACCCGAGCCCTCACCCCCCCTGCTCCGGCCTGACCGGCCGGGAAGTGGATTAGGGTTAAGATTCGTCCCTGGACCTCCTCAAGGAATCTCCCGACAGAGAAGCCGGCCGGGCACCAGCCAGGCCAACCCTGGGCGGGCAGCGGGCACACGGCCAGCCCCTCCCACGCCCCTTCTTGTCGCTGCCCTAGCCCCATGACCCCATCCATCCATCACTGGCTTCAGCCGCTCAGGCCCACACTTGCTCCTGACCCGGGACCCAAGAACCCGGGGTGGGGGGGCACCTCTCAGCACCTGCCCCGCCCCAGCCCCCAGCCCCACTTCTTGGGGACCCTCTGGGCCTGCCCCCCCTTCTCCGTCAGCAGAGCCCCCTCCTTCCATGGCAGGCAGCCCTGAGAGCGCAGGGCCAGGTGCCAGGTGGGCCCGGCAAGCCTCCTCCACCAAAGGCCAGGGTCGCATGTGCCCACGCCAGGCCCAGGGCGGGCTTCAGAACTGAGGACCATTGGAGTTCCTGTCGTGGCTCAGTGGTTAACGAATCCGACTAGGAACCATGAGGTTGTGGGTTTGATCCCTGGCATTGCTCAGTGGGTTAAGGATCCGGCATTGCCGTGAGCTGTGGTGTAGGTCGCAGATGCGGCTCGGATCCCGCGTGGCTGTGGCTGTGGTGAAGGCTGGCAGCTACAGCTCCTGTTAGACCCCTAGCCTGGGAACCTCCATATGCGGCGGGTGTGGCCCTAGATAAGGCAAAAAGACAAAAAAAAAACAAAACAAAGAACTGAGGACTACGCAGGAGGCCCTTCCTTTTCCTCCCCCACCCCCGCCCCGAGCTGCCTGTGTCCTCCAGAGCTTCCCAGAGCACGGCCCGCTGGGGCCGGACGACCCCCACAGCTTCCCCGCTGCCCGAGCGCCCCCGCCCAGCCTCGACAGCCCAGCCGAGAGAGAGGGACGTCCTGCACCTGCTCCCTGGGATCCGGCTGCGTGTCCCTGGGCGGGCCTGTGCCTGTGTCAAGAACGGGGGCCTCTTGGGAGTCCCTGCCCCTCACAATGGCTGTGACACTCACGGACACAGCGCTTGCCGTCCTCCTGGAGCTGGAACTCCGGCCGGCACTGGCAGCGGTGCTGGCTCACGGTGAGTTGAATGCAGTGGTGCTGGCAGCCGCCGTTGCCCACTGCACAGGAGTAGATGGCTGGTGACCAAGAGGAGCCGGGTCAGTGGGGGAGGACAGGCCCCCAGGCCGGCACTCAGCCACCGCCTCCGGGAAGCCTCCGGACCCTCCGGGACCCACGGGGCCCCTCCAAGCCCTTCCTCCTTCCTGTCCTCACTCCCTCACCCCCAGGACCAGGGGCCTTGAGAGGGCGACGCTGCTCCCGTCCAGGTCACAGCCCCGGCTTTGCCGCTTGGCCCGCGCGCAGGATACACGGGGCTGTGGTCGGTCTCTGGATCCTCCCGCCCAGCCCGCCCCACCTGGATGGAAGCCCAGCTGCCCAGCACAGAATGCAAAACAACACCCCCCGCCCCGAGCCGAGGCATCCAGGTTCAGAGTCTGAGCAGGCTGGCGGGGCTTCCTGGAGGAGGCAGCGGGCCAGCAGCGGGTGGCGGAGACCCAGACTTTCCCTTCTACTCTCAGTTTCAGGCCAGGGCAGGTGGGCCTTCGTGGAGGGCCACCATGGCCTGCAGGCCCGGCCCCAGCTCCTGACAGACCAGGGCAGCTCCAGCCAGCCCCCACCTGACCCCGCACAGTCCCCGCTCCTCCCGGCGGCTGTGGGACAGCACTTGGTGAGGCAGCAGAGCCAGCGACCCGCATTCCAGTCCCAGGACGCCAGGGGTCCAGGGTGCACGCTCAGGCCTGCAGGGCGAGGCTCCTGCACGATAAGGTGGACACCCATGTACAGGGTGGGGGCCCAGGGAGTGGGCGCTGGGCGAGGCCGGGCACCCAGGGACGGCCCCCAGCCTCCGCTGGCTCTGTAACGTCGCTGGCAGCGGGGAGGGCTCAGCCCCAGGCTCTGGAGCGATGCTTCGAGAACCCGTGCTGCCTGTGCCCAGGGAGGCCTGGCCAAGCGCCCAGCGGGCCTGGGTCGGAGCAGACCCGGTCCCGGCACTAAAACCCCACGACTGCTGCCCGCTGCAGGGCAGGGCCCCCCGCCCCCAATGCCACCTATGCTGTCAGTCTGGGGGCCGCTGGCCTCGGGGCCCACGTTTCAAGAGCTCTTTATTGTCAGTGGGCCTGGGACCAGGAGCAGCACGGCCGCACCGCCGAGGCCTGCGGGGTCCACATCTACGCACGCAGCATCTGAGGACGCCGGGGTGGCCGTGACGGCTCTGTCTCCCGCTGCAGCTGGACCTGCTACGTCGGCACGAGGGGCCACAGAGACCAGTCCTGGGTGGAATGGGGGCGCGCAGGGCGGCCAGCGTCTCACGTCCCCGTCAGCCTCTGGCCCCTCGCCAGCCGCCACCCCCAGTCTGCGCTGACTCCCAAGGCCCCGCCTGCCTCTCCCGAGACAGCTCTGCCTAAACCACCGCCGTCGCTCCAGAAGTCCCAAGCGTGGCCCGAACCAGCCATCCCTGGGGTCCTGGGTTCAGAGCACCAACCGCTCAGAGCTCGTTATAGGAACCAGGAGCCCGTCCTGACAGCACCGGGCAGGCACTTGGAGCCCAGGGCAGACCCCACGGCTGCAAGGACGACCCACAGAGCCATGGCGGGGCTGAAGGAGCCCGTCCAGAGGGCGGAGCCCCCAGCATGGGGCCACAGGAGCCCCCGCGGAGACATAGGGCAGGCGGGGGCCGCGGAGGGGACCGGCCCCCGGTGCAGGCTCGCGCCCTCCCAAGCCCGTCTCTTGCCACTCTGCTGCACAAGCTCTAACGCCCCAGATGCTCCCAGGCTGTGCACACGAGGGAGCCAAGCCCCGTGTCCTGGACGTGCACCGCGGGTTCCGGGAAAGCTGAACAAGGCGGTTTTTCTCGGGCGCCGGGCTGTGCAGCTCAGGGGAGGGCCAGCCTCTGCGTGACTGGTGCCCAGGGTGGGCCGCGGGGGAGGTCTCCAGGCCCCCGGTCACGGTGAGACGTGGCCATGGAAACCATGCACCGCTGACCCATGCCTGGGGGGGCCTGCGAATCAGGACCCGGCTGAGACCTGAAGCAAAGCTGAGTCCCCCAGAAAACGGGAGAGAAGGGAGTTCCACGGCCCCCAACGGGATTCATGTTTGTGTCGCCCTAAAACTCACGCGTGTGCACACCTAAACATAACCGCCAGTGTGACTGCACTCGGGGGTAACCTGTCACTCAAGTTAAACGATGTTGCGAAGCCGGGGCCCTGACCCAACGGGGTTTGTGTCCTTATAGGAAGAGACACAGAGCCCTCTCTGCCTCCGTCTCTGTCTCCATCAAACGAGAGGAGAGCAGGAAGGGCAGCGAGGGAGAGCGCCCTCACCTGGCCAGCGCCGGCTGGCACCGTGACCGGAACTGCCAGCCCCAGAACCACGAGAAAACGAAGTGCCATCTCGGCCGCCCCGTCGGCGGGGCGTGTTCCAGCAGCCTGGGCTGACCTCTGCACTTGGCTGCCACCCACAGTCTGCAAAGCCCGCGGCCGGGGGACCAGCGGGTTCTCAGAGCTGGGCTCCAACTGCGCCTTCGGCCAGGAGCCGCCCTAGCCAAGGGCACGGGCCTGGGGCAGGAACTGGACGTCCTGGACCAAACGTCCTACGGGGTGAAGGCCCGCTTGTCTACACCAGCGCTCCTCCCCTCCTGGAGGCGTCAGGCGTGTCCGAGAGCCGTGGAGGAAGTGGGCTGGGGGTTCCAGACGGCTGCCCTCCAAGGGGCTCCGCTGGCCAGGCCTTGGCCCCGGAGCGAGCTGGTCAGACAAGGGGCCGCGCCTGGCAGACCAGAGGGTGAAGACAAGTGTCGGCAGCGCGCCGAGACCACCACCCCAGTCCGTTCCAGCCTCCAAGCCCAGCGGGTGGTTTGGGAGCCGGGTCCAGGGTGGCTGCGTGGGTTTTGTACTCACTGCCCTCAGGCTGGCTCAGTTTCTAGGTCCCAGGAGCCGCACTCCACGTGTGGTCAGCAGCCACCGCAGCCCTTCCTCATTCTGCTGGGGACAGGGCCAGGACGGCACGACCGGAAGGGGAACTCGCCGGGGCTCTGTGCACCCCGGGCCCCTGGGCAGCTCACGGCTCACCTGCCCGCTGCCCTGGGCCCCGGGATGGAGCCTGCGTGCCGCCGCTCGGGGCACGGTCCACTGCAGCGGGTAGTCGGCCACCCCTGCCCAGGAGCCGGGGCCTGGCACCCACCCCAACATCACAGACTGCGCACCGCCAGCCACAAAGGTGCTTCTGGGAAAGCTCTCTGGGCTCCTTGTGGGCTCTCTGGCCCTTAACCAAAGGGGAGGGAGGTGGAAGGGAGGTGGGAAAGTGCCGGGCTGGCGGGTGGGGGTGGGGGTGTCCCGCAGAGCCTGGCTTCTCTCCAGCTAGCGCTTCACCCAAAGTAGGTGGCACTGGGCAGGGCAGCCGCAGGCCTGGTTCAGGCCTGGTTCCGGTTTTGGTGCCTTTTCTGGCTGAGAGAGGGTGCAAGACTGTGCATTCGCTGTCCTCTGCTGCCTCAGAGACAACTTCAAAGACAGTTTCAAGGCTCCCCTTGTCTGTTTCAAAGCCCCCTCAAGCACCACCGCCTTTGGGGACTTCCCCGATTCCTGCAGCCCGTGATGCGCGCTTACCTGAGAGCTCAGGGGACCTTTCCACTCTGTCCCCAGGAAGGACTGTTCCCTCCCCTTGGGCACCTTCTCTGCCCCCACCCTCCAGCATCTCTATAATCCTCACCCCAAGCTGCTGAAGGGAGAGGTGCCCGGGCCTGTTCCTTGCCAGCCTGCCTGAAGAGTCCCAGAAGCGCTCACGGCACCACTCCCGCCGGATCCCAGCAGGCCCTGGGGGAGGGGCCAGGGCAGCTGTGCTGCAGCTGTGCAGCCTGCCTCGCAGCTGGCCTGCGTGTCGAGGGGAGGGCTACAGCTCCTGCACTGATCTTCCCACGTCCGCTGAGACCTGCGGGTGGCCTGGGCTCAGGATGCCACTGTGCGCCTCAGACAAGGCCACCGGCTCCCCCACGCCCTGCACCCCGGGGGCCCACACCTCTCAGCGGCAGGAAGCCCAGCAGCAGGGAAGGGGCGCCCCCACCGCGCCCCACCTGGAGCTCTCCTCTGAGACCTGGGGTGCTCGGCCGCCCTCCCCACCCCAGGCTGGTAGGTCAGATGCGCTGCGGCCGGGCTAAGGTTGCCGCATGCAAGAGTAAGGACAGCGAGGTGCCGCTAGAGCAAAGGAGGAAGCCCCCTGGAGACCCCTGTCCACCCTGGAGGCTTTTCAGCAAAGCCCAGGGCGCCACAGGGAAGGCAGCCCCCAGAAGGTTCACGCAGACAGACCCACGCCACGCCCAGGAGACCTGGGGACCAGCCGGCACCCTGGCAGGTGTCGGCTCCCAGGAATTCCAGATACAATGCCGGGTGTGCGTGGGTGTGGGGGGGGTGCGTGGGTGTGGGGGGGGTGCGTGGGTGTGGGGGGGTGCGTGGATGTGTGTGTGTGTGTGTGTGTGTGTGTGTGTGTGTGTGTGTGTGTGTGTGTACGTTTCCCCCGGGAGTTGCAGTCAAGAGAAAGAGAAAGTGACTGACTCTGGCCAAACCCAGCGTCCAGGGAAGAAGGCGAGTTCAGTCTCGGACCCAGCGGAGAGGCTGGTGCACGGGCGTCTCACCTGCGCCCTCTGGTGGGGGAGGCCAGGCGGTAGGCATCTGCACCCGGGAGTAGACCTCCCACCCCACGCCCGGGGGCACGCCGTGCAGTCTGGCTGGCAGAGTGGGGGTGGCAGGCAGAGAGGCGGTGAGGTCCCAGCAGCCTCTCACCAGGGCCCTGGTATCTGAACATGAAAAGGCCCCTTAAAATAAGCAAGGGCCACAAATCATGACTTCCGGGGCCCCTGCAAGGCACCCCCAGGAAAGGCTCCAGGGAGGGGTACCAGCGTAGCGATGGGGCGGGCCGAGCTGGGGGCCGGGCAAGGCTGAGGCACTCCCCGCACCAGGCTTCCCAAGCCAGCAGCTCAAGGCCACGCTTAGAGGCCACCAGGGTCCCTCCAAAAGCCCTAGGGCACCCTCTCCTTCGCATGTGTTCCCCGTTCCCCATTCCCCATTCGGCAGCGCAGTGATAGCCACCATCAGGCGGGACTGGGGGAGGCTTGGGAAACCCAGGACGATGTCTGGCCCCAGGCCTCTCACGGGGGACAGCAGCACAGGGGCAGTGGGCACCCACCAGCCCAGCCCGCCCTGGACCAGCCCCCGAGGTGCCCTTCTCCAGCGAGAGCCTGCCCCAGGGGAAGGGAGCCGGAGGGCAGGGGGGGCCGGGGCCTGGCTGCTGGGGGCTGCCCGCCCCGACGGTCCTGGAGCACACATCACCACATTCCTGCATCTGTTTCCACTTCCCAACCCAGAGACACTTTACAGGGCAGCCGCCTCGCTCGTGAGCAGCGGCCCGGACATGTGAGAGCGAGCGGCTGTGCCGGGGGAGGGCCCCCCGGGGCTGGCCGGCTGCCCTGCCACATAGCGGCCAGGCGCGCGGCGGGGGGAGCTGCTCCCAGCCCGCCGGCCGCTCCTGGTCGGCAGGATGGAAAGAAGGGGCGTTGCCCCCACAGTGGGGGAGAAAGCGCTGCCCCAGCGGCTGCTGGCCAGAGGGTGACCAGCAGCCCAGGCGCCGGAGAGTGACCCCCAGGCGGCCTCCGAGACAGAGCGGCCGGCAGGGAGGGGCCGGCCCCGTGGCCGTGGCACCTGTGTCCAGAGCAGCCCGGAGGGGGCACGGGGGGAGTGGATGCTGAGCCTCCAAACCGCACTCCCTGCCTCCATCCTCCAGCCGTGGGCGCCCGCTGCTCCCTTCTCTCCCCGTGGCCTCCCGTGCTGGCTGTGGCCCGAGCGCCCCCAACGAGCCCACGGCAAAAAGACCCCACAGAGAAACTGAGCGCCAGGGTCTCCCTTCTGGGTGACCCCCTCCCCGCCTGCTGCAGCCGCACCCCCGGGCTCCTCAAGACTGGGATGGGGGACCTGGGCCCAGAAAGCCCAGCTCCGCAGGGCAAGGTGGCCTCGGGCCGCCGCCCCCCCACCCAGCAAACAGCGAGCCTCCCCGAGTTTGGAGCAGCACAGCCAGACCCACGCCCCAGCTGATGGCCGACCGGGGCTTCTTTTACAGAGGGCCTTGGGCGGGACGGTGGCCCAAGGGCGCCTCCCCGTCACCAGAGTCTCTAGGGAAGGGACCCAGGACCCGCTCTCACCCCACGAGCCCCAGCTTCCCGCTGAGCGGTGCTGGCGAGGGCCCTGTGGCTTCCCACACTCAGCGGGACGCGGCCCGGGTCACAGCAGCTGCACCGAGCAGACAGGCTCCATGGGGGCCCCATCAGGCCCCACAGCCCAGGAGTACAAGGACCCGGGGCCCTCCCAGACTCGGGCACACCAGGCAGGGACAGCTGAGGCCAGGAACCTGGCAGGGAGGTGGCACGGGGCTCGGGAGGCTGAGGGGTGCTCACCCAGGCAGGTCCTGCCGTCCGTGTGGAGTCGGAAGCCGGGTTTGCACTCGCAGAGGTAGGAGCCTGGGGTGTTCACGCACCTGTGCTGGCAGCCACCGTTGTGCACCTGGCACTCGTCCACGTCTGCGCGGGGACAGGGGGCCAGGAGTTAGCAGCCAGTACCTGCCCGGGCTGCCCCCGCCCAGCTCTGCGCTGGCTCTGGGGAGCGCAGCCCAGCCCCTCTCCCCGAGGTCACCACCCTCACCGAGGTGTGAGGCCCAGGCCCGAGCGCCGGGACCACACCTGGCGGGAGAAGGCAGGCTGGTCCCCGCTCCTGCCGGCCCACCTGGAGGTCCTCCGGGCGGCCGGGGCGTGGGAGCACCCAGAGTGGGTCAGATCGTGGGCAGCAGGGCTCTGCCAACGCGGTGGCGAAGGGGGAGGAGGCTCAGGCTGGGGGCGGGGGGGGGGGAGCGTTCCTAATGCGTTTTAAGAGCCCGGAGCACACACTCTTTTCCAGCGTCCAAATCCAGAAATGTTCCCAGGGCAGGGCCAGCAGCTCCTCCGGGGCCCACGAGCCCAGAAGGAGAAACGGAAGCTGGGAGACGCCCCAGCCTAGCCTCAGGGAGCCCGAGTGAGGGTGGAAGGGAGACGTCTGTGTTGAACCATGACCCCCAAACCCACGTCCGCCCAGAGCCTCAGGACGCGACCTCCTCTGGGAACAGGGTCTCCGAGACATAATCAGTTAAGGACACAGATGAGAAGATACTAGAGGAGGGTGGCCTTGTCCAAGGGCAGGTCCTGGGGACACAGGGAGGCAGAGACTGGAGGGAGATGGCCACAAGCCCCAGAACCCAGGGCCTGGGAGAGGCAGGAGGGACCCTCCCCCAGGTCTCGGAGGGGGCGCGGCCATGCCCACACTTCGATCTCTGACTCCCAGCCTCCAGAACTGAAGCCTGGCCCCGCTGACGGCACTCTGCCCCAGGCCGCAGGGGAGCTGACCAGAAGCCGACGGGGCAGCCCAAAGGCCCCGGGGCCACCCCAGTGGCCGAGCTGGGAGCTGGGGGTGAGAAAGACTGTCCCCAGGAGTAGAGGCCCCGGGAGCTGCACCCCAGAGCAGCACACCTGCGGCTGGCCGGGGTCACCGCTGCAGGGCTGCAGAGGCGCCGGTTTGGGCTGCCCTCCCCTGTCCCCCCCCCAGGCCGGCGTCCACCAGCCGGGGCCTCCGAGAAGGGCAGGCAGGAAGGCAGGAGGCAGCGGGCTGCCTCAGACACCTGGGTGCCAGGCTGACCCCTCAGGGACCCAACAGCCCAGACAAACGGAAAGACCAAAGAAAGATGCCACTGCTCGGGCTGCACAGAAACCAGCGGCCCTGGAGCGCTGGGCACGGGGACAGAAACCCACGCCTGGTCCTCAGGCCGGGCCACACCTTTCAGATGCCAGAGTCACCAACCACGCAGCCAGCCTCCCAGAGCTGGAAAGTGAGGAGACGGACACACAGACACACCTCACTCTCAAGCGTCTCAGAGCCGAGCGTCCGGGGCACCTCGCCCGGACAACACAGGCCCTGGCCTGACCAAGGCTTGCAGGGGAGGCCGTGGCCAGCTCCAGGGCTGTGAAGATCCACTCTGCCTGTGGCTCCCCTGGGGGAAAGTGATTTCCAGGGCGAGGCCACGGCTGTGTGGAAGCAGGCTCGCTCCCAGGGCCGCGCGAAGCTGAGGTTCCTCTAATTCCGCTTAGCAATCTCGGGGGTCCACCCTCCAGCTCTCACCCGCCACCCCCGTGAGACGCCCACCTTTGAGGTTCCCATCCGAAAGCCCCAGCACACTTCCGAAGGGCACCGAAGGGGGCACAGGGTGGGGCTCCTCCTGGAGGGTCCCCAGAACCTGCCCACCAGGCTGTGCTTCCCGGATATAGAAACCCTGCATCCGGTCCGCACTCCCAGCACACGCCTGGCCCTTCGGGGAGGATTGGGGACAAACCCAGGAGGCCGGGGCCTCTGCTCCACGCACAAGCCACACCCACCCTGGGAGACCCCGCCCATCCAGCACAAGCCACGCCCACCCCGGAGACCCTCTGTTCCATGCACAAGCCACACTCCCCTGGACAGCCCCTGTCCACACAAGCCACACCCACCCCGGGAGACCCTCTGCTCCAGCACAAACCACAGCCCCTGTCCACACAAGCCACACCCACCCCGGGAGATCCCCGCCCCTGCTCCAGCACAAGCCACACCCACCCCGGGTCCAAGCCCCAGGCCGCCTCAGAGAGGGAATGACACCAAGAGAACCTGTCCTGAGCACTGCGTGATCCATGGGCAGACTGACGCCGGGATGATCGGTGGGAGACTGAAGACAGAGGGTGGATGGCCCTCAACAGCGCCCCAGAGAGTCTTGAGGGACGCAGGGAGGAGGTCTCTCCCGTGGGAGGATTGCCCGGTGGTGGAAGGGAGGGCAGGGCAGCGGGGGCGGCGCTCCCCGAGGGGGCTCAGAAAGGAAGCCCGTCCCCTCCGGGCTCAGACCCCTCTTCGTGAGACCCCTTCGAGGGACCTGAAAGGTAAAAAGACGGCATAGAGCAGGGCGCTGGGCACACAGCAGGGCTCAGTGAGGCCCGGGTGGCTGCCCAGGGCCGGGTGGGCACCGGGCTCGGGGTGTGTAGAGGGCAGGCAGGTGAAGCCAGGAGAAAAGGACAGAGGTGGCCCCAGAGGCGGGGGGGGGGGGCGTCCTGAGTGCCTGGGCTCCGCCCACTGCCCATGCCGTTAGAGGTGCTCCAGGCTCCTGCCTGAATCCTGAGTGCCAGGCTGTCCCCTCACGCCCCTGGAGCCCTCCCCCTCCCCAAAACCACAGGGTCCGTGACCAGCGGAACAGGCAGGGGACCGGGAGGCCCAGCCACGGCCCCCACCGCCCTCTGTGCTGTGGGCCTGTCTGGACACAGCGGGCAGCTCGAGATCTGCGGCAGGATCTGGGCCCCCTCCCCCTCTGTGCTGTGGCAGGCGGGTCGCTGGGCAGACCACCCCCTGCAGGGTCCCGGCCAGCTCTGAGATCTAAGCCCCTTTACAGAAAGCAGGGCAGGGCCCAGTTACCTGCTGGCCCCACTCCCACCGCGGGCCATGTGGCGGCAGGACAGAGCTGTTCTCAGCCACCTCCAGGGACCCAGAGCCGCTGACCCGGACCGTGACCGTGGCCATGCTGTGACCTGAGGAGCCACAGGTTCCATTCTTTAAGGTGTGGCCAGCTGACTAATGCCCCTCAAAGAGGTCGAAACCCTAACCCCTGGAACCTTCAAAGGGACTTTGCAGGTGACATGAGAGGTTATCCCAGAGCGTCCAGGTATGTCCAGTGTCATCACCCAGGCCTTATAAATAAGAGCAAGGAAGCAGGGAATTCCCTCATGGCCCAGGAGGTTAAGGACCTAGCATTGCCACTGCTGCAGCTTGGGTCACTCTTGCGGCTCAGGTTCGAGCCCTGACCCGGGAACTTCCCTATGCCACAGGAGCAGCCAAAAAGAGAGAGAGAGAAAGGAAGTCAGAGTTAAAGAGTCTAGGAGATGCTGCACTGCTGAACTTGAAGATGGACGAGGGGGCCACGGCCAAGGAATGCTGGTGCCTCTCGAAACTGGAAGAGGCCAGGAAACAGGTGCCCCCCGAAGCCTCGCAGAGGGTCCAGCCCTGCCAGCACCTTCCCTTTCAGACTTTTGACCTCCAGGCCTGTGTGGCTGTAAGTCACTAGGCTGGGAAGAAAGGTCCCAGCAGCCACAGGAATCAGAGTGAACCGAGGCCTCAGCAGTCTCTTCCAGAGTCGTGAGTCACGGAGGCTCAGACCCGAACAGGAATCCAGGTTCCCAAAAGTCCGCTCTGGCCAGCCAGCCTCCTGACACCCACAGTGAGGGCCGCCGTGCTCTCCGGGGCTAGCGGCACTCCCCTGGGTCCCGGGCCCGCCCTGACCACTGTGCCACACGGCCTCTACCCGGTAACTGCAGAGTGGGACTGGCGCCCCGAGATCCCGATCGAGCACTGACCCCTTACACTCTGAAGCCACAGCAGAAAGCATACGGTCACCTGGTCTCCTTGGCGACATCAGCCCTGATCCACACCTGTCCTCTGGGCCTGTCCGTGCCTCTTTCCTTCCAGAGGGCAGACCAGGGCACTCTTGGACAGCACAGCGGGGGCTGGGCCCCGGGCCATGTGGTCACCCCCAGCTGAAAGGGAGCTTGGAGGCCACCTCCTCTGCCATGCTTCCCCCAGAGCGGGAGTGGGGACGACGCCTGCTCCTTCCAAGGGACACCCAGCCTGGGGCAAAGCCGCCCTGCCCCGTGTAGCTCCCACCCTGTCGGAAGGAGGCCTCAGGGCCGGCCCTGGGCTGCAGCCATCGGGCAGCAGGAACAGGCCTGTCGGGAGAGGGGCTGTTTTAAGGAACAGCCAGGCCAGGGCTCGGCAGCTCAGTCCCTGGGGTCTTACTGCTGCCCTCGGCTGAGACGTGCGACCGGGGGTTTGGCAGCTGGAGAAGAGGACTCTGCCCCAGCCTGGCCCATGGGAACACACCACAGTGCAGACACAGCTCCCTCGGAAAGCCGCCAGACACGGGGTGTCTGCTGAGCTGGGTGGTGGCGCTGCCTCAGGGGCCCGCCCGATGCCGTTGGGAACGGAGAACATGCAGCCGGCGGGGAACCCGCTGCCCCCGCAGGGACCACCCCAGATGAGCCCCTTCTGAAGCCACCCGCGCTCACAGGAAAATCCGAGCCCCTGGATCCTGCCGGAAGGCTCCAGGTAGCGGTCACCAAGTTCAGAGTCCTGCCTCCCGCCGAACACGGCCCAGGGTCCTCGCCCACGAGAAGGCACCCATCACCCATCACCCACAGCAGTGCAGCATCTCCTTGGGCCCCTTCTGGAGCCCAGGCAGGCCTGAGAACAGAGCCCAGCCCCACAGCCCCAGGCCTTCAGATGCTACAGTTTCTCAGCATTTAGTGCCACCAGTGGTGGAGTGACAGCGCCAGCCTTGGCCGAACCACTGTGCGGGAAGGCTGCTTACCCTGTGGGGACGGGGCCGGGGCCCCAGCGGGCCGAGTGACACAGCCAGGAGAGGCAGGGGACTCTGCCACGGTCAAGCCCAGGCAGGGAGAGCAGCGCAGGGGGCGGGTGAGCAGCAGGCTGAGTCCAGTTTAGAGCTATTCTCCGGGGCCGGGGAGGGCGAGGAGGGGAGCCCAACCCCGGACCTGCTTTCCTTGAAAACAGCCCCGCTCCAAACCTGCCTGCTCCTGCGGGCCAGCCGGCTGCAGCCCGGGTACAGTCTGGAGGCGGCACTGTGGTCCCCCGGCCTCGGGCTGCACGGGGAGGCACAGCCTCGTCCCAAGCCGGGTCCCAAGTGATGAGTCACGGCACACCACACCCCACCTCGCATTCCTGAGGTTGCCAGACTCCAAACTCCATGGAGCCCCTGGACGCCCTAAGGAGCTTGGCGCAGGGAGGCCGGCCCGGCGTGGGTTCCAGATCTGCGGGGAGAGGCAGGGTGGACTGAGGACAGGGGAGCAGCCACTGCCATATTCCTGCCAGCTGACCCTGCAGTCCCCTGGGCTCCAGAGGCTTGGAGACGGCTGGCCCTGCCACATCCAGCCCCCTCGCCACCCCAAAGGGAGCAAGCTCTGCAGAGCCTGGAAGGGGAGAGCCGGCCCCAGGGGCCTCTCACGAGCCCCAGCGCTGCCAGTGCCATGGGGCAGTGCAGACCCTGTGCCCACTGGCAAAAGGCAGGGGGATGTTTCTCCTCCCTCTGGTCAAGAGAGGCTCTGCTGTCAGCAGCCCCCGCAGCGGGCCGGCGAGGGGGTGGGAATGTCCGACGACGCAGGGCACCCGGGGCCCTGTCTCAGAGCGAGGGGCTGCCTCCCCGCCCGCCCCAGCCCCGCTCCCTCCGGCCGCACTGTCAGCCGCCCCGGGGCGCAAACTTAAAAGGAGGAAACAAAGACAGCCCGTCCCGCCGTCCCGCGCCAAGCCCGCCGCGCCCACCTGGCCTCCGGCCGCCGTCGCCGGTGCCCACGGGGTAGCCGGCCTGGCCCAGGTAGCACAGGTAACGGTAGTGCGTGCCCGCGACGCGCGCCAGGCCCCCCAGCAGCCCGAGGCACCAGAGCGCCGCCAGCCCGCCGCGGCCCCGCGACGCCTCCATCGTCTGTCGGCTCGGCTCCCGGCTCCGGCGGCGCGCACTCGGGCCTCTCGGCTCCGCTCGGATCCGCTCAGCTCCGCGGCGCCGCTCCCACCGGCGCGCGCCCCGCCCCTTGCCTCTCTGTCCGCGGCTTTCCCTCCGCCCCTCGCAGGTAAAGGCAGAATCCCCGCCCCCCGGGGAGGGTCCGCCCCGCCCCTACGGGCAGCGCGGGTCCTCTGAGCGCCGCCCACCCGCCCCGTGCATTCCATTCCTGCGAGCGCGCTCAGGCACCCGGACTCACACCGCGACCCACCTATGAACACGGGCACCGCCCACGCAGACACGCAGACACGGGCCCCGGCAGGCCCACGTGTGCAACTCGCACACAGAGCCCTGCACAGACCTGCACGGGCGCACACACACAGGCGCAGGCACTGAGCCGGGGTGCCCAAAGCGGGGACGAGTTTAGGCAGAATGGGGATCGGAGGCACTTTGAGGCCACACTGAGGTATCGGAAATCCTGGGGGTGAAGACTCCAGCAGCCCCAAGCCCTTGTCGGGCCCCCAGCATTACCAGGGACCAGGGCCAGGACCCGAGGGACCCTGGGCAAGGGGACGGTGCACCCCTACGGCAGACAGGAGAGGGCCGCAGCCTGCAGCCACCGCGAGCCAGTGTCAGGCTGCGGAAGCCCTGGACTCACCTCCAGCCCCAGACCCCTGACCCCACTCTGTTCAAAGGCACGGCCTGATGTTCCAGATGTGTCTAAAGCCCAAGGTTGGTGGGGTCACAGCGCCGGGCGTCCCAGGGACCTTTGCATTCAGGCCTGACAAGCACTTGGCCCCCAGCTCAGGTCATGCAGCCAGTGGTGACCCCGGAAGTCTCAACCCTGGCATGCCACCGCACCTCACCTGGCCCCACCCAGCCCGGCCCTCCACCTCCCCAGGAAGTGCTGTCACTCTGCCCAGCCCACCCGCAGGCAGGGTCCAGGGCGGCAAGCTCGAGCCCGTGGGAGACAGGCATGCCTCGCCTCACCCGGTGCTGCCTGCAGTTCATCCCGCTGGCGCCCTGCCCACCAGGTGCCTGCCAGTGCAGAAATGGGCCTGCCAGCCTCCTGTGTGAGCCTCTCTCCTGTGACCCCTCTGGGCAGCACAGCAGCCCTCGGACCCCAGGCTGTCACCCAGGGATCTCCATAAATATCCCTGACAGGTGCACCGCAGCACGTACCTCGTGGCCCACAGTTCACCCACAAGCGCTAACAGAAAGCTGAGAGTCCCAGCCGAGCTGCAGGGAGCGGGGGGCACCAGACGAGCCCTGTCCTCAGGAAAGCGGGAGGGACATTGGAAGGGAGATGGCCCTCGCCGGAGGTCAGCAGGGCCTGGGCTCCCTCCATCAGCGCCCTCCTGGGGCAGCCGCCCTCGCTGAAGCATCTCTAACTCCCAGCCCGTGCAGCCCCCACCCTGACACCCTCCAGGACCAGGGCTTGGGGGGGCGGCACCCCCGCCTCGGTCTCCCCACCCTGGGAAAGGGCTCCTGTCTGTCCTGTGTCATGGGGAAGACCAGGTGCCATGAGTCTGGCCCCGGGCTAACCCGTGGCCACAGGCCCCCGTGGCTACTGAGCCCTTGAAGTGTGACTCGGGCTGATAGGAAAACACTGCTTTCTTGGTATGAAAAAGCAAAGGAGAGTTCTCTCCTTAATCATTTTTTTGTTGATTACATGTCAGACTGACTACAACTGCATATATTTCATTAAATAAAATATAATATTATGATTTACCAATTTCTTTGCACTTCTTTTTTTTATAGCCACACCTATAAGCATATGGAAGTTCCTGGGCTAGGGGTCAAATAGGAGCTGCCGGCCTACGCCCCAGCCACAGCAGCACCGGATCCGAGCTGCATCTGCAACCTACACCACAGCTTGCGGCAACACTGGACCCTTAACCCACTGAGTGAGGCCAGGGACCGAACCTGAATCTTCATGGAGACTATGTCAGGTCCTTAACCCGCCGAGACAATGGGAACTCCTCTTTTTACTTTGTTAAGGTAGCTTTGAGAAACTCTAATTATGCTTTTTCTGCCCTGGAAGCCACAAGAGCTTCAAGAGGCCTTGGCCACGCCCGTCAGCTCCCTCTCAGCATCCTTCATCACACATCGATAGGCTGGCGGGGGCGGGGGGTGCGGCCACCCCCACCTCCTTCCTCCGTTCCTGCCTGGCACCCCTTCGACCACCCCTCCTCTTGGCCCTTCCCAGACTCTCCTGTCCTTAAACCCTCATTCTGCCAGCCGGGTGCCCACCTTGGCAGCCCTGGGCCCTGTCCTTGGCACACAGCATCCCGGACATTCTCGTACAGTCCTTTTCCAGAGAAATGACCTGCCCAAGCTGACACAGGACAGAGGGGCTGCCGATGGGGCCGGGTCTGACTCTCCGGTCCGCACTGGGCGCCCTTCTTCGGGCTCCTCAAGACAGAGCCTCGCGGGTGCCCAGCAGCTCCCCGTGGGGAGCACTCGGTGGGTTCCAAGTGGTGGGGGCAGGGGAGCCACGGGAAGAGGTGCGCCCGTGTCATCCGGCCACCGAGTGGTGTCTTCTGCTCTTCCAGTGCCACTAGCCACAGGGATCCCGGACTGTCGCCGGAACCCCATGCTGGCTTTCTCCGGGCTGGGCCACTGGACGGACGCCGGGCAGAGCATTTGAGGAGGCGCTGGCTCAGAGCTTTCCTTCCCATCCGTTCCGGGCGGCCTGGCCCTCGCGGAGCCCCAGCTTCACAACAGCCAAGATGCCAGCCCTCTTCCCGCCTGCAAGCAGGGACCTCCTATGCATTCCTCGCGGGCCCGCTCGCAGCGCCCTTCTCTGCAAAGCCTCCCCTCCTCACAGCGTCCCCGTCCCCTGCAGCCGGCCCACCCCCTCCACACTAAACCACACGCTCCCTTGTTCACCCCTTTCACTCAGCTGTGACCTGCGTGTCCACTCTGGGCAGGACACGGCCGGGGCTGCCCTGACAGCCTCCCCCCAGCTGACAGGTTCAGGCACCCAGAGCCCAGGTGGCACCCCTGAAGGACCAGGGGGCATACGGTGGCTCTGGGCCCCCATCCGCACCAGGCTGGGCATGGGGACTCCGGCACAGGCACAAGTGGCAGCAGGCCGCCCAGCGCAGGAGCCACCAGCAGCACACACAGAGCCCGCTGCCCTCCCCGGTGCCACCGAGCACAGCCAGGCCGTGGCTGGGGTCTGGAAGCTGTCTGGGAAATGCTTTCCCGATGCGGAAACGCGGGCTGGGTGTCTCTGCCTGGTGGAATGTCTGTGTGTCAGCAGAAGCCGCCGTCCCCCCACCCGCCGGGCCGGCTCCAGCTTTCCTCTCCAAGCGGGGCGGCCACCGCGCTCCTCTGCCAGGACCCAGGCCGGGGCGAGGGCCAGCGATGTCCCCACACGCCACGGCTCCCCCAGCAGTGCTGGGCCCTCCCGACACAGGGCCGACCCGGGGGGCTTCAGTGGGCAGAACTGCCATGCTCCGGGGGCTGCCAGGAAGCAGAGCAAGGCCGACCTTCCTCCCCCACTTGTGGGGCTCACGGACACCTCCTCCGTGAAGCCCTCCGTGAAGCCTCTCAGGCCCCACCTCACCCTGCCCCCCGCTTCAGAGACCTGACCCCAGGTGCCAACCCACTGAGAAAAGGGCGGTGCCCACAGTGCAGGCTGCCAGCCTCTGGATGCAGAGGGGTGTCTCCCCGCAGGCTCCCAGGGGTCAAGGCGTGGGGCGAGGCGGCCCTCGGGTGGAGGGAGAGGCCAGGCCCAGGCGTCCTGTCCAGCCCCAGGGGTACCCCAGTCTCCTCCTGCCAGCCTGGGAGACCAGACACGCCCGGGTCCCAGCTTCTCAGGAGGAACTAAACCCTGTGGCAGCAGCTGGGGTTGGGAGGGAGAAGAGTGGCACTCAGAGAAGCCCCCGGAAGTGGCGGCGTGACCCCAAGGCAGCCTGGTTTCCAGGGTGAAGGTCCGTGGTGGGGGAGCAGTCGCTGACCCACGGACACCCCCGGGCCCTGGACAGCGCGCACTTGGCGGGGTTGGGGCCAGGCCACGGCCACTCGCAGGTGAACAGGAGGCCCTGGAAGGCGGCCACGCGAGCTGGCGGGGAGCGGGGTGCACCAGGCACCACTGAGGTCAGGTTGCCAGGTGACCGGTTTGGGGGCGGGGAGGGCAGAGGGCTGGAGGACGCTGAGGGCCCAGAAAGCTGTGTGGGAGCCATCGGGGCTGCAAAAGGACCCCCAGGGACGGGACGGCCCCCCCACGGGCCCTCAGCTGCAGGGAAGGTGCTGGAAGCCCTCTCCCGCTCCAGCCTCCTCTTCTGTCTGCCTTCGGGGCTCAAGGCCTCAGTCCAAGAGCCTCCGGGCGGCCTCCTGGCCCCCAGGGGACAAGCGCCCTGCTTGGCTGCCTCCACCCCTGCAGTCCAGAGCCCAGCCCAGACCAAGGGGTGCGACCACCCCGTCCCCATGCAGACCCGGCAGAACTGCCCCCGGGCGTCCCTCCCACTGCCCCCTCCGAGGGAGCCGCGGCAAAGTTTGTTTCGGGGCCGAGCGCCAGGCCTGGCCTCCAGAGTCGCCCCAGCGTCAGCCTCATGGTAAAGCCATTACCCACCTCGGCTCCGCACCCAAACTAAAGGGAGGAAAATTAAAACCACGGCTGTTTCCGAGAGCCCAGCTGCCATCAAAGGCTGCAGCTGCCTCTGGGCCGGGCCCGCCCCGTCCCCCGCCACACACACACACACACACACACACACACACACACGGGCCCCCAGGAAGAGCGCAGGAGGGAGCCCCCTCCTCACACACACCCTCCACCAGGGACCGGACGGCTTGGGGGGCGTCCACACCCCGAACTGCGCCAGGGAGCCACGGCCTCGGATATAACGGGTGGGGGCGGGGCGCCCACCGTGGGCCAGACCCCAGGCCGTGCTGGAGGCCTCCCGCACCCGTGTGCACGCGTGTGTCCCCGTGACGAGGCCGTCTCTGTGGCTCTCTGCTGCTTCGACTCACTCACACCGCCGTGCCCGTGTGAGTCCGGGCTGAGGCCGGGTCCAGTCCTGGAATGCTGACGCAGCCCCGCCACGGACACAGCCCCCAAGGCCTGGCTCTCACTGGGGACATCTGGGCTGCGCGGCGGCAGTGACCGCAGAAGGCGTGCCCACACAGCCCCGGGGCTCATGCACTCCGTGCGGGGGGACGGTGGGGGCTTCCTGGACGAGGCGGCCTAGACAGGCCCCTGGGCGGGTGGGGGCGCGGGTGCGGACGGGCGTGTTGGAGGACTTTGGGGACAGGTGCAGGGCTGCTGAGGCAGAGGCCGGAGGGCTCAATGCCAGGCAGGGACGTTGGCAGGGAGGTTGGCCAAAGCTGTGTGCCTGCGGCTGGCCAGAACGAACCGGCAAATCGAAGGCTGGGGACATCACCGGGCCCGGTTCCAGCCACCCACACAGCCTGCTGGGCCCTCAGTCGCCCCTCCTGCCAAACCTGCTCACAGAACCCCGGGTCAGAGAGGTGGCAGCCAGCACTCGCGCTGCCTTGCGCCGTGCCCCAGCTGCAGCTGGCAGGGCTGGCCGCGGCCTCATCTGCCCCTGAGGCCCCGATGGCGCCCACAAGTCCTCAGGGCCACCTGACTCGTGGACAGAGCTCCGAGGCCGCCGTCCCCATGAAATGCAGAGAGCGGCTTCTAACCCCAGGACTCCAGGCCCCGCTCCAGTGCCCACACCGCCCCCAAGGCCTTCGCACGGGAGGCACGCTCACCCCGCGGGGCTCACCCTTTCAAGGATCTTGTGGGACCTTTTCAATCATTTCTTCCCCAGGCAGAAGGAAAACTCCCCGCTCTCCATTCCAGCACAGCTCCACCTACCCCCAGCCGCCCAGTGGGGTCCAGAGCCGTGATGGGTGAAAGGATGGGGGTGGAGGCCCAGCCCAGAGCCACTTCTCAGGGGGCGGGGCCTGGAGAAGATACGGGGCGTGGCCGGGAAGGTGCAGCCATCATGACCCATGGGACGGACGGAGACAGAAGAGGCGGCCAAGAGACAGACAGCAGGAGAATCTAATTAGGGGGCCAGACGCCTGTGGAAGAGGGACGAGTGGTGACGGACGAGAACTCTCCCCCCGCCCGGTGGGGAGGCAGGGCAGACCGCATCTCCAGCCAGGAGGGGCTGCATCCGTTTTCAGGAGCCACACAGGCAGGGAGAGCGCCTGCCAGCTCCAAGTCCCCCCGGACGGCCCCAGTCTCTCAGCTGGAGCCCCTGGGCCACTGGGAAGCAAAGCCGGGAACGTGTGGCTCCAGGAAGCCTCCGTTTCCCCGGCCCGGGAGCCCTGCTTCTGGAGTGGGGGCAAGATCCAGCCTCTGCTCGTTGCCCCCGCCCCCCACAGCAGCTGTCCTGGCCACAGGGCTCACCGTTAGGATGTGCCCTCTTCCTCTCCCTGAGCCCCAGGTCTGAGGATGGTGGCGTCTGAGAGTCACACCGCCCTAGCTGAGTCAGGGCTCAGGGATGGGTACCCAGCCTTGTGACGGAGGCCGCTCAGGTGCCTGCAGGCTGCACATCTCGGGGGCCCCCTGTTGGGAAACTGCCCAGGGCCCCGGGCTTTGGGGGTCCAGGCAAGCCCCAGGGGACAGGCCTCTCGTCTGTCTGTCGCCGGCTGGCTCTGATGGCTGGCTCTGACTCAGGGCTATTGTCCTTCCTGCCCTGGCCTCAAACAGAAACGTACCTGCCAGATTCTGCTCTCTAGAGAGATGAGCGAGCCAGAACGAGGAAGCTAAAGCTTTTAACCCTCAGCAGCTCTGACGGAGGGGGCGTCTGGCGTAGACTCCCCATCAGACACCTGCCATCCTGCCCGGAGGGGTCACGGCCTGCGGGCGGACTTCCTCGGCCGCGGCTGGAGCACAGCCAGCCGGAGGCCCGGGCCTTGGAAGGCCCAGATTCCGGCCCTCGCAGGAGCGAGGCAGCAGCTTTGCAACAGGAAGGCCCAAGTCCACCCACAGCCCACAGCCCGCGGCCGCGAGGGAAGGCGGCCCCCGTGCGCCAGGCGCTGCTGGTGCCCGCTGTGCAGAATGAGTAGGTCGCTCCGGGAGGCCCACGAGGTGGCTCTGGCCTTCATCCTCTCCCTCCCCGACACCCCCGGCTGTGTGACCCTGAAGGCACCACCGTCCGTCTCTGGGCCTCCTGCTCCACTTTGTAAAATGTAAGCACCGAGCGGGCTGGCGCATGTGCGCTGCTGCCGGGGCCTGGCATGGAGTGCAGGCTGGACAAGGGCCGGGTGGCCTTCTGTCACCGCGAGAGCTCTGCCGCCCTTCCCACTCTCCTGACTCAGGGAGCCGCTGATAACAGGAAGTGCAGAAACCCTCCAGCTCGGCAGGCTCCTGGGCCTCCCTTTTGTCGGGGGGAGGTCCTGCCACGGAGCGGACCAGTGTTGCTCCAGAAGGGGGTTCAGAGAAAGCCCCCCACGAAGGGCCACGGGGAAGTGCAGGCGGGCCCCAACCAGGGCGCGAGATGCGAGACAGGGCTGCGAGGTGGCTCCCCCCTGTCCCTCCCCCGACGGCCGCCGGACAGCACAGCTGGCCTGGGTCAGCCCGCGGCCCTCCCAGCCCGGGCCCGAGCCCCGGGGGCTTCCTAATCAGGGCCTGTCACTTCCCACATTCCTGCCTCCCCCTGGGGACGGCGAGAACCTGGCAGCGCCCTGGCTGCAGCCGGGCCGCGTGGGTGTGAGAGCAAAGGCCATCGGAACGCGGCTCGCTGCTTTCCCGGACCCAGACGGGGCGCGCCCACGCGACAGCCGGGGCCGGGCGGCGTGGCGGGCGCGGCCCATGCCACCCTGGGCACAGGGTCTCAGGGCAGTCCCTTTCGCTCTGGACAGGCGTCGGTCCCACGGTGGGGGCTGCGCAGACGTCAAAGAAGTATCCCACGGCTTCTCACGGACACCCCACACCCCAGCTCTGCCCTGGACGCCCCCACATCCAAGGACTAGGGGGCAGGGGGCACGCTGGGTCCCCAGGCCGGAGCCAGACACTGAGCAGTGGGACCGTCTCAGGCAGAATTCCAGCCGGGCGCCAGCCTCCCCAAGCCTCGAGTCTCCCTGGCAGAGACCAATTTCGCCCTTAGGAAGGGGCCCCAAACCCCCTCCGTTCCCATGTCACCACGGTCCTCAGGCCACACCATCTGGCCTCAGGGAAGAACAAGTGAGCCCCACCCAGCCAGACCGGCGGAGGGGCGAGGGGCCTCGGGGCGCGGAGACCCGCTCCCCCCCAGGGCTCCAGGCCGGGCCTCGAAGAGAAGGCAGTGAGGCTGGAGAGGCCGGGCGGGGAGGGGTTCGGCTCTGGGTGGGACCCGTCTTCTCTCCACCCCTGAAGCCCCCTGGGGTGTGGGGAGCCTGTGCCAGGCGCTGCGCCAGCTGCCTCGAGGCGTCTCCCCCGAGTCCTGGCAGGTGCCCAAGGGGAAGGGGCGACAAGGCCAAGGTTCAGAGTCACTCGGGGGCTGAGCTGAGGGCTGACACGGAAGCTGGACAGCCCCGCACAGGCGCTCGGGCCCTGCAGCTGGGATGGGAACCCTGCCTTCGCGCCCACATTCCTGCCCTGGGCTGCCGCCTCCACAAACCACAGGTCTGCCCCCCTGCCTGCGGGTCGGGAGGGCTGGCACCTGTCAGGGGCCATGCCCGACCAGGGACGCTGGGGGAGCCGAGCAGGCGTGCAGCCCGACCTGGGCCACTGTGTCCGCCCCCGGCAGAGGGGACCAGAGCTCCTGCCCCAGGACAGCCTCCTAGCACGTGACACTCCCGGTGGCGTTCCTGGGGTGAGGGCCAAAGCGCCCTCCGGCCAGGTGCCTGTGCCGGAGTGCAGTTTTATAATACCGCCGATGAACCGCGCTGAGCGTTCCTGGGCTCACGCCAGCATCCACGCTGCGAGGCCCTGCAGAGCAGGTGGAGCGGCCCCATCCTCCGAGGCAACGTCCGGCTCTCCTGTCTGCTCCGCTTGCTCACACTCGGCCAGCCGGCCCCGGGAGCCCCGCTCGCTCACCGGAGCTGCAGTTTCAGGGGAGCTGGGCTGGCAGGCGGACAGAGGAACAGCAGGCGCTTGGCTCTCAGCAGAGTCCTCGCGGCCACGTGGTGACTCGGAGCCCCAGCCATCCCAAACATGCAGAGCCGGGTCAGCGCGCTCCCCCGGGGGCCGGGGAGGGGCGGGGCAGGGAGGGCCCGGAGGAAGGCGCAGGTGCAGCGGGACGCAGTCTGAGAGCACCCCCCCTGCTCGGCCCCCTCCCTGGTCCTCTGACTGGCACCCCTGCTCTCAGCCGACCGCCCGGCGGCAGCCCCCTCGCCTGTCCCCACGGCCTCCGGATTAAGGGATTTCAAAGCCTCCTAAGGAACGTCACTGTGGCCGGGCCTGCTGACCCCATGCTGGGCTCCAGCCAGTGGCCAAGTTGTGGACTTGGCTTCCAGGACCGCGTCTGACCGCTGAGCCCTGGGTCAGCCCTGGGTGTCTAGACCGCAAGTCAGAAGACCCCCAGCCCCGGGGCAGCCCCAGCACCTGCCCTGAGCCCTGGACCAGGGAAACCTCGGGCCTCTGGGCACCGACAAGGGCCTGGGTGGCACACCCACAGGCTCGGGGGCCCAGGACCAGAGGGGTGGGGCACGGGAAACCAGAGGCCCAGCCCCAATCTGGAGGCCACCAGGCTGGGGTCGCACCAGGGCAGGGACCCCAGATGCAGAAGAAAAGGCTGAGAGAGGCTGCGAGGTGGGCAGTGCACCAGCGGCAGGCGGGGGCAGGGAACAGCACCCTCAATGAGCACCTTTGGCCGTGACAGGCCAGGAGGGCCTCAGGGCAGGAACAGTGGTGGTGGGGGGGGGGCTGCTGCATCCGGCTCAGAGAGGCTGGGGGGCGGGGGGTGGGAGAAGGGGGCCCCCGCTCATGGGGAGCCTGCCCTGGGCCTGGCAAGTTCTAGGCCCCTGACCGCTTCCCTGCTCGAGGGGGTCTCCCCTCCCCCACCGCATCCGCATATGCACTGGGTGTGCTGGGTGTGTCCTGGGGGGCTTGCTGGGGTCTGTCATTTCCGCAGAGCTCACTTCACAGAAGGGCAACCGAGGTCACCACCAGGTCTGGCTCCTTCTCAGCCCCTCCCCAGGGGCACAGTGGCCCCAGGTCCTGGGCCGTGAAACCTCTGCTGTACTTCCTCCACCCCAGGGGAAGCCCACCCCCGCCGCAAACTCGCTGGAAACGAGGCCCGTTTGCTGAACATCTTGGCCAGGGCAGGCTGTCCCCCGCGGCCCCCAGACCCCCGGGCCAGCAGGCTGTCCCCCGCTGCCCCAGCCGCCCACACACCCGGGGACGGCTCCCAGCTGGCTTCTGGCAAAGCCGGAGACAGTGCTCTCGTCAAGAAAGGAACTCCTGGGAGACAGAAGATGACAGCGATGGTCTGATTCGATCGGGGGAGAGAGAGCAGATGCCCGCTGGCCCGCAGCCTATGTGCCCTGGGGAGGGCCGGGTCGCCCAACCCGGTCCTGGGGTCGGGGGTCAGGGGTCAGGCGAGGGCAGCACGGGTGCAGAGGTGGGGGAGATGGGGGTGGCGTGGGGCCCCCATGTCCTGCCTTCTCCCAGCCTCAACCCTAACCTGTTCCCCCGCCCCACCCCTCCCCCTTTTTCCCTCTCTCTTGATCTCCTGCGAATTTTCCTTCTTCCTGTCCCAATTTTGCTGCCAGCGATGGCAGAGCTGCGGCCTCAGTGAGCCCCACCTGGGGCAGAATGTCCCCAGGGGCCCGTGCAGCCCCGGCACACAGCCCACCCTCCCTCCCTCGCGGGGGCCCCGCCTGGCCGCCACCCACCCACCCTCCCCAGCAGCACGGCACCCCCCTCCCCCGGCAGAGCCCCCCTCCCCCTCCCCCAGGGTGCCCTCCACCCACATCAGGCTCCCTGACTCCCCAAGGCTGTTTCAGGGGAAGCTTGCGGATTTCCCAAAGGTGTGGGGAGTGGGTCGGGCAGGCAGGACCCGGGGCGGCCCTCCTGGGAGAGCCCAGCGGCGGGGAGGGGACGGCCCCAGGTACCAGCCAGGCAGGGCGCCCACCCCGGCGGGTCTTGCCGTCTCCCTGCAGCCGGTTTTCCAGGGGGGCAGCGGCAGTAGAAGCCCCCACGGTGTTGCTGCACCGGCCCTCACAGCCCTGTAGCCCAACGTGCACTTGTTCACATCTGCGAGGGGGGGACGCAGCTGAGCCGGGCGGCGGGGCCTCTCCTGCAGCCACTGCCCGCGCCAGGGCCTCGGACGGGACGCTCAGGCTCCGACACAAGGAGACCCCACCCACGAGCCCCAGCTGCCCTGTCCCGCTCTGCCTTTGTGACGGCAGGAGCAGAGCAATTCCCCCGGGACGGGCATGTGTGGCCGGCGGGGGTGGCAGCACGGCCACCTGGGGCCGGTGACATCACTGTCCCCACCCGAGCCCGCCAGTCGGGGCCCGAGGGCCCCAGGGTCCTTGTTTCCCAGAACACCCCCTGGCTGTGGGATGAGGAGGATGGGCACCTGTGCCCACTCCCAGCCCCCGCTGGGCTGCCTGCCCCAGGCCTGAGGGGCTCTGCCCTGTCCTCCCAGCATCTCAAGGCCAAAGGCCGCCGCGCCCCTGGCCTCAAGGGGAACGTGACCCACAGGCGGGTGCAGGGCAGGCGGAGACCCCAGCCTCACAGGCGTGGACGTCCGGGTACAGCTGGAAGGACCGCCCTCTCCTGGGGCTGCCTCCCCCCCAGGCCCCAGCCCCCTCGGCTTCGGGGGTCCCTGGGAGACCCCGAGCCAGGCTTAGGCTGCAGCGGAGGCCATGGTCCCATGGGAAATGCGCGACCAGAACCGGCCTTGGGCCTGCTGGAATGCCGCTGTCCACCCAGGCCTGCCGAGGTTAACATCGGGAATTTTCTGGGAATTCCTAGAGAGTTACGCGGGGCAAGACGGAATTCAGCCCCTGCCAGGGGTCAGGGCGGGGGGCCCGGGGTTTCTCGGCCCGGCCTGGGAGGACAGCACAGAGGCCAGCCCCCCCGGCGGGAGCAGGCCAGGTCAAGGCACCTAGAAGCCCCCGGGCGGGTCTGGATACTTGGGCTGTGTGCCAGGCAGCAGGGCGGGCGGGCGGCCAGGCAGGCAGGGTGCAGACCCCGACACGGCAGCCTCCCGGAGGCTCCTGTGGCCGCGGGAGCACCAGGCACCACCACCAGGCTGGGGTCAGCCTCACAGCTGCCTGGCAGCGCCCAGCCTGAACCCACCGGATGCCAGGTGACAGGGCCACTGGGGCCAGGAGCCTTGGGGACCCCATGCCCACAGAAAGGCCCTGGGTGCAGACATGGAGTTGGGAGTTGCAGGGCCAGCTCCCACAATGGACCGCTGCTGCGTCCCTCCGCTGCCGTCTGGACGGCGTCCTGGCGGTGCCCAGCCATGCCTGCCCGGCCCTCAGGCCCCCTGCCCCCGGCATCTCCATGCTGGGCACCTCGGCTGAGTACCCCGGGCTGCCCCCCGACCCCCTGGCCTGAGCTGAGCCCCCCTGTGTTTCTGCATCGGGGGTGGGGGTGGGGATTCTCAGGACCCGTGTCCGCCCACACTGGACTGCGGGCCTCAGCGTGGGGACTGGGCTCCCCGAGTCTCAGGGCCCCGGGCCCAGCCCCGGCCGGGCACTCAGCGGACTGAGGACGCCCTCGCTGACCACTGTGCAAACATCCCACCCTGGGCTTCCTGGAGAGAAACAGGTGGGCAGGGGGCTGCCCTCCCCGTGCCCCCTTCCCAGGCAGGGGCAGCCCAGGCTGAGCAGGAGGCGGTCCTGCCCAGGGCGGGGAGGGGCCTGGCGTCGGCAGGGCCCCCTCCGCGGAGCTCCTGCTGCGTACGCCCTGGCGGGTGCGGATCTTTTTTTTTTTTTTTTTATCTTTTTGCCTTATCTAGAGCCGTACCTGCAGCATATGGAGGTTCCCAGGCTAGGAGTCTAACAGGAGCTGTAGCTGCCAGCCTTCACCACAGCCACAGCAACGTGGGATCCGAGCCGCGTCTGCAACCTACACCACAGCTCACGGCAACGCCGGATCCTTAACCCACTGAGCAAGGCCAGGGATCGAACCTGCAACCTCATGGGTCTTAATCGGATTCGTTAACCACTGAGCCACTAAGGGAACTCCAACGGGTGCGGATCTTGAGCTAAGGGACCCACCACGCCGGGCGGGGGAGCTCGGGGGAAGGTGGGGACCCGATCGCTGTTTAACTCCTCCCAAGACCCCCCCATAGGCCACGCTTTTAATGCACAGCTCCTGTGGCCAGCGCTGTACGCACAGCTCCCTCCAGAAGGCCAGCCTCGGGGGCGCGAACCCTTGACCTCTGGCTCGTTGCTGTAACTACAACGTCTAACCGCAGGCCGTGGTAGCTGTGGCATCAATTTGTGAGGGCAGGTGCCCGTGGGTGCCTGGGGAGCGGGGGGGAGGGACGCTCATTCCCAGAGTCTTTTCTGAATAGGTACCACCTATTCCATCTAAAACTCACAATACGCAGCAGATATTCCGCGCTGGGGGGCACTGCGGGTTCCGAGGGCGTCCCGGGGCAGTCAGCAGCCCTGCCAAGGGAAGGCCCGCCGTGACCCCTCGCTGGCCAGCCCGGGGGTGGGGGCAGGGGCTGCGACAGCCCAGCGGGCAGGCCTGGGCCGGAACCGCGGGGGGCCAGCGGCGGAAAAGGCCAGAGCTCCTCGCACAACCCCAGGAGGAAGACACAGAGACACCTGCAGGCTTTCCGTCATCCCCCAAGACCAGGGCGGTCAGGGCTCCAGGTCTGGGTGGGGACACTGTGGCTGCCGGGGGGCGGTTCTGGGAGCAGATCCCAGGAAGTGGGGCGCAGGCTGCGTGCAGCACAAGCCTCCTGCTTCCAGAATGATCCCTGCTCCCCGGGGACCCCAGTGTGGGATAGCTGAGCCAAGTTCCAACAGCTGCTCCCCACAGCCCCCACCCTCCCTGCCGCTGTCACGTGGAGTTTTAGGAGGCAACACCACAGCCCAGGAAGCCACCTGGGGTCTGACTGCCCTTCTTCTGCTCACAAAGCCAGTCTGGGGGGGCCTCTGGGAGCCTAGGGGCCCAGTCACCTGACGGGCCCTAGGCTCTGGCTTGTCGCAGGGCTGGCCTGAGTCCAGGCAAGGTCAGCAGTCACTGCAGGACCCGGCAAGCCCATCACAGGCGTCGGTCCCAGAAACCCGAGCAGGACGTCAGACAGACGGACAGGCATGGCCAAGGCAGCGGAGGTGGACACAGCTCAGGCGTCCAGCGACGAACAAGAGGATAAACAGCTGTGGTCCCGCCACGCAAGGGGACGGCGTCTGGCCGTAGGAGGCAGGGCAGGGCGGGTGCAGCTGCCACATGGGCGAGCCTCGGAAACACGATGCTCGGTGGGAAGCCAGACACAAAAGGCTCGTACTGTGTGATTCTGCTTAGAAGAAACGTCCAGAACAGGCAAATCCACAGAGACAGAGAGCAGAGAAGTGGTTGCCACGGGCTGGGGGCGTGGAGCTGGGGCAGCGACAGGTGGGTTCGGGGTCTCCCGCAGGACGAAGGTGGTGGAGGTGGTGGGTGTACCTTAGGAAGAGGCTCAAAGCCACTAAACCGCACCCTTCAAAGGCCCGATTTTATGTTACGTGAGTTTCAACTCAACTTGACAAAAAGCGCTCCCAGATCGGCCCCCAGGCCATGCTTCTCCCGGGGTGGGTGCAGAAAGCAGAGGGGCCCCGGGCCTCGGCTCCAGTCTGGCTCTGGCCCCAGCGCGGGGCCGTCCCTCGGGCAGCAGCAACCCTGCAGAAGGCGCTAAGTAGCCTTCGGCCGCGCAGCCTGGGCCGGGGCTCCGGCCTTGGGTCTTGACCTTCCAGCCGACCCGGTCTCCCCAGGCTGCAGACCGAAGTCTGCCGTCCCCTTCCGACCCCTGGGGGAACGAGGGGCCACCCGGAGAGAGACGATGTCCACCACGGTGACCGTGGGCTTTCGGGCTGTCCGTGAGGCACAGACGAGGCTGCAATCAGAGTCCAGCCCGGCCTGGGGGGGCGACCGACCGTGGGTCTCAAAGCCTCTGGGCGTGAAGCGGGTGAGGAAGGCCGCGGTTCCAGGGGAGGGGTCAGGCCACAGCCCGGGGACCCCCTCCCCACCTGCGAGGGTCGGGAAGGCTCCCCTGAGAAGAGGAGACGACCACCCCCGGGGAGACCCGGCTGCCGGGTCTTGGGACAGTTAGGCCTCGTCCCTCCCGCCCACCCAGGCCGCGGGCTACCTGTCGGGAGCCAGGATTTATGGGGCTCTGTCTGCCGGGAGGCGGAGAGCCCTCCTTCCTGCAGCTCGGGTGTCACACAGACAGGCAGGGGCTGCTCCCAAACCTCAGACCGCCGCCGGGGGCGCTGACGGAAGCCACCGGGACCCGAGTCGGCGGCGCAAGGCTCCAGCGTCAGAGGCGGAGGAGGCGGGGGGCCGGGGGGGCTGCCCCGTGTCTGGGCTGCCAGGGGCCTGGAAAGGCAACTGCCCTCAGGCTCCGCGCCCCACCAGGCAGAAGGCCCGATGTCGGGGGGCGTCCCGGAGCACCCCCACAGCCAGCGCCCCCGACGGTCCGGCAGGGGATCCCTCCCTGGGCGGAATGCACAGCGGGAGCCCCCGAGTCGACCCCCCTAGGGACGTCCCCCCCGCCCGGGAGCAGTGGGACGACTGGGGTCCCCGAGTGAGCCTGCTGAACCCCGCCAGGGCGGACCTGGTCCCGCCCGGGAGCGCGTGCGCCCCCGCCCCAGCCAGAGACTCCTCCGGGCACCCACTGAGTGTCAGGGCTGGGCAGGGTTCGGGCCTCCACGAGGGGTGACGCGGGTTCCTGCAGGGGCTCTGAGTCAGCCTCGGGGGCATAAATCATGGGGGCACAAGGAGCAGAGACGAAACCCGGAACCGGGCTGGGCGCCTCGCCACCGGCCGCGGGAGAGAAGGGGGCTCCGCGGGGCGGCCAGGCTAGGGGGCTCGGGCCCAGCGCAGCGGGCCGCAGGGGCACAGCTTGGGGGAGGGGGCGGGCCTTGGCTCTGACCCAGGGGAGCAGGGCGTTCACCTGGGGTCAGGCAAGCGGCCTCAGACTATCCAGGACACATTCAGGGGTGCCGCTGCCGTGCCCGGGGAGGCTGTGACAAAGGACCACAGAGCGGGAGGCTTAAGCAACAGCAACTTGATTCTGGGGGGCACACGTCTGAGATCAGTGTCCCTGGACTGAAACGGCGTGTCAGCAGCCCAAGCTCCGCGCTGAGGCCCCAGGGCTTCCCCTCGCCTCATCCGTCCGCGGGCCAGGCCTCCGGGGCTCCCACCCCCGCACCCAGGCCTGGACAGCGGGCAGGAAGGGCCCCCGGCCTCCTCTCTGCTTAGCCGGGAGCTGGGCTGCGGTCAGGTCTGGCTGGGCCGTTGGGTGAACGTGGCCCATTGTAAACCCTCTGGGCCTTGGTTGCCACACTTACAGAGGCGACAGCGAGGGGACCCAAGGGACCCTCAGAGGGGACCGAGCCCCCATCAGAATCTAATTCCATCTGCGTTGGAAATGAAAGCCCAGGTCCAGCCTGGGACCCGGGCCTGTAACAGCCACCCTGGACCCCTGCTCAACTCGTGACCGCGACACTGAGGCCCAGCAGGGCAGCTCGGCACGTCCTCCGCCTTCTCCCAACGCGGTGCTGCCAGGCGGGCACCCGCCTCGCCTCGTCCCGAAGCTCCAGGACCACATTCCCTGCCGGGTTCCTGGCTCCTGGGGGAGAGGCTGCCAGGCAGGGCAGGGACCAGTCGCCGCGGAGGGGGCCTGGCATGCTCCCAACATCCGTCAAAGTGAAGATGGTCCCCAGCTCAAAAGCTGTCCCACCGCTGCCCCATGGGCAGCGCCTTTGTCACCAGCGTGCCCGCCAGTGCAGGGTGACAGGATCCCGGCAGTGCGGAACCTGCTGGGACAGGACCGAGGCCAGCAGAGCCAGGCCAGCTCAGCCCGCACGGAGGGCACCGCAGCTGGGTCTGGGCGCTGCGCCCCACCCGCCAGGGGATCCCAGGACTGGGAGCGGGTCGAGGCAGCCTGAGGGTCACCCCGTGGAGCCAGCAGGTCTGTCTCTGGATTAAACACCACCACCCTGGTGCCAAGAGACTTCCTCGAGCTCCCTGAGGCAGAAAATGTCACACACACTTAAAAGGTTGCCATGGTAACCCATGTGCAGTTACCTCCTCCCGGCTCAGGAGCAAGCGGGGCTGGAGAAATTCCCGCACAGACAAGACTCCCGCAGCCTCCATCCAACACCCTTGGCAGCCTTCCGGTCAGCTGCCCCCTCTGCAGCTTGGGGCCAGTCAAGGCGGCCGCACGTCCCCCGCGGAACAGCCTGCAGCCCCGCAGAGGGCCACCGAGAGGACTGCCACTGCTCAGGGAACACGTGAGACCCACGCGGTGCGGGCGGGCGGCGCGGGAGCTGTGGTCCAAAACGCGACTCGAAGCGGCTGCAGCAAAAACGACTCGAGGAAAAGAGCATAACCGCGCTGTCCTGGTCGGGCAGGTGCCCAAGGAACCAGGACCCAACAGAAAGCCACTGGTCTGCTGGGGGTGGCGGCAGGACTGCAGTTGTTTTCTTCTGTTTCCCAGTATTTAGTTCCTTCGGCAGACAGAATAACGGCCCCCAAAGACACCCACGTTCTTGTCACCGGATCCCAACAAGGCCAAGTGGAATCGCAATTGCCAGTCAGCTGACCCTACAAATACAGAGTGTCCTGGACATGCGGGCGGGTCCGGGGAGGGAGGGGCAGTGATGGAGGGAGGGGAGTCAGAGTCGGAAAGGGAGGTGAGGGCGGGGAAAACAGGGGCAGAGAGGTGTCTGGCTGCCGGCTTTGAACATGGAGGAAGGAGCCAGGAGCCAAGAAAACCGGGAGCCCCGAAAGCCGGAAAAGGCTGGGAGCAGCTGCTCCCTCGGAGCCTCCAAGGCGAACCCGCCCTGCCCGCAGCTGGACTCTGGCAAAGCAGGACCCGTGTCAGACCCGCAACCTCTGGAACGGTGAGCTGATACATGGATTTTTTTCCATTTTAGGGCCGCACCCGCGGCATGTGGAAGTTCCCCAGCTAGAGGTAGAATTGGAGCTGTAGCCGCCGGCCTACACCACAGCCACAGCAATGCGGGATCCAAGCCAAGTCTGCGACCCACACCACAGCTCACAGCCAAATCCTTAACCCACTGAGCAATGCCAGGGGTCGAACCCGCATCCTCCTGGATACTGGTCAGGTTCTTAACCCGCTGAGCCACGACTCCCAGACACGAATGTTTTACGCCACTGAGTCTGGGCAATCTGTCATCACAGCAAAGGAAAAGCAGCACCGTTTTTGGCACATGGCACTTCTAAAGGCGGAAGAACGGGACCCATGTCTTCCGAGACAAGCTCTCCGCGCGGCTCCAGGCTACACCTTGGCCTCGGCCGGGACACCTGCCGGCTGGCCCGGCCTGGGGGGCGCCCACTGCCAGGTCAGGGCCACCTCGCTGGGGGGCTGTCGCTCCTGAAGCTGGAAGGCTGCCAGCGCGGGGCAGCCAGAACTCTCCAGTGCCTTTCCCGTCAGACCCCACCCTACCCCGGCGCAGGCCAGGGGGCGAGGGGCCCGCCCAGCGCTCACCCCTCCCACGGCCAGCACCCCCCGGCGTCCGACCCGGCGTGAGGACAGGCCCGCTCTGCTGGCGGGGCCCCAGCGGCCGGGCGGGGAGGGAAGACGCCCAGGATGCGGGGAGAGGGGCCGAGAGAGCAACCCGAGGGGGGACGCACAGGGGAGATCCCGGGAGGCCCCCTGGAAGCAGCGTCTCCACGGCCAAGGCTACTCAGGCTCCGGGAAACCATCGGCCACTCTCGGAGGCGGTGCCGGGGCGTGGCCGTGTGTCCCACTGCTCCACGGATGAGGGCGAGCGCCAAGCCCGTCTGTCTGCCGGCTCGCAGCGAGCATGCCACCTAAAGGCGTCCGGGGACCTCCGCCAACACCGATGCCCTGCAGGCAGCCGCGCGCCCTCCTCCGGTTTGCTGGCTCTGAGTCCAGGCTTGATCGTCTGGCTTGGCCAAAGCGGTGCTTTGTCCTCTGGACCCTGCGCACCATCGGAAAGACGCACGTGTCCTGTCCACTCTCACCTGGACAGCAACCAAGCCGGTCTGGCGGCGCTCCCCGGCGGCGCTCGGCGTCAGGGGCGGCGCTCCCGCGCTCCTCGCGCTGGGCCCCCGGCCTCGCTCTCCCCCTCTCCGCCCACCACCGGACAGGCCCTCGGCCTCGTTCTCATCTCAGACCCCCAGAAGACCTCTGTCTCTCACCCCGTCCCCGCCACACCCCGGAGCTCTGGAACGAACCCCCGACTCTGTTCAAGGCTGGTGCCTGGGCCCCAGCGGGAGAAGAAGGAAGCCGGCGGGCTCCAGGGCAGGCGGGGCTCACCCCCCGCGGAACCTCGGAAGGCCGCTGCCTCCCAGAGCGGGAGACCCGCCTGGCGACAGAAGCGGGGTCTCTTGCTCAGGGCCCTCACGTGCACGACGCTGGAACCCAGACGCTTCAGCTCCCAAGCGCTCGTAACAGCAAACGTTCGGGTGAGAAACCAAATGGCTGCAGGGGCGAGGCGGCGAGGCAGGTTAGACGGAAGCCAAGGAGCCCGTCCACGGGGGGCAAAGGGAGGGAGGGCGCTAAGCGCACCAAGCGAAATGCCAAGAAAACCCAAATACAGCGCAGGAAGAAAGCCAGAGGCCGACCCAGCCGGGCACTGGGGAGGTGCTCTCAGGTCGGGCCGGGCCAGGCCGGTCCCCAAGGCTCGGGGCGGGCTGCGCTTCTGCTCCATCTTTTGTTTGGAATCAATAGGTCTGATGTCTCAGAGCAGTTCTAGGTTTATGAGCAGAAAACTGAGCAGAAAATACAGAGGGCTCCCTTCTCTGCAGCGCACACAGCCTCCTCTCCGCTGGCACTCTACCTTCACATCCCGTTTATAACAAGAAACGGACCCGAAGGCCGAGACGTCGTTGCTGCCCAGGGCCTGCGTGTGCATGAGGGTCTCACGCTTGCTGTGCTTTGGGTCCGACGAACGAGGAGGACGCGTATCCAGCCAGGCAGCATCTGGGGGGAAGCTCACGGCCCTGGTGTCCTCCGGCTCCCCGTTCATCCCCCCACCCCGGCAGGTCCCGGGAATCGCGGACTTTTGCGCTTTCTCCTTAGTGAGGCTTTTCCTCAGTGTCGCTGGTCCGGACCATCCAGTGCTGTTCAGACGGGCGGCCTCACCCGGGAACGCGCACTGAAGGGAGCAGAGCTGCTCACGTGGTCTGCCCGGTGGACAGTTCCCATGTACGGGGGTCCCTCCCAGGTTCGGCAGAGCTTGGGCTCCATCAACGCCCTCCCCATCGGTGGTTTCCAGGGCAACCGTGGAAACCAAGAGTGGGTCGCCTAGAAACAGTCAGACAGGCTTCACCCGCTCTGGGTTTCCGGGGTCACCAGGCGGTCCCCACCGGGAGACGGGCACAGGGGCGGGCCGAGAGTGGGGTGGTGGGCCCGGGTCACCCACACTGGGCTCCCCCTTCCCAGGCCTCCTACACGCGGACCCACACTTCCCAGGAGTCCAGAGGCTCTGCAGGGCAGGGGTCAGCTCTTGGTCCCTCGGAACCCCCGGGCAGGGCGCAGTGGTGGCCCAGGGTCGGGTGAAGCTTGGAGTTTTCATAAAGCGCTTGCCTCCCGCAGGTCGGGGGGTAGGGGGGTGGGGGGCCCGCCCACGGGGGAGACGGCCCTCGGGGCGGAGGCCACACGCTGCCACTGGCTGGAGGAGGAAGAAGCCATCCAGTCTCCCGGGGGCCTTAGGGAACACAGGACAGAGAGTCTCTCGCTGCCTGTCTGGCCAGGCCCTCGGCGGGCTGGGGGCAGGCATCGCACGGGCCAGGCAAAGCTGGCAACGGGGCCCTGAAGCTTCCGGAGCAGGACCCCAGCAGGCAGCCGGCAGAGTTCTCATGAAAGGCGCTTAAGGAAGTGGCCCGGCCCGGCGGCGGAGGCCTCCACCGCCTCCTGCCCGCAGCCCGACCCGGTGCCGCACTCGGACAGCTCCTCTGTTTACTCGGTTATCGGCTTTGGTCTGTTTATACAAATCAGCCTCCAAAAATGTGGGAACGGGGCTTTTTTTTTTTTCCATTTGTTTCCCAGAAAACAAGACAAAATGTTGAAGGCCCAGAAGGAAGCCAGGAACATTCCTCGGTTCCCCAAACGTCCAGGTCTCCACTCCCCTCCCAGGCCGCGTTCCCGAGACGTTTCACGCTTTGGCGGAGAGACGGGCTGCGGCAGGGGGCGAGGAAGCTCTTGGCCCATCTCCTCCGTGTGTGCATGTGTCTGTGTGTGTGTGTGTGTGCACGTGAGGGTGTGTGCAAATGTCTATGTGTGCAAGATGCCTCTCTCTCCCCCTCC